>JAVJIX010000077.1:1257500-1437500 GCA_036785185.1 Paratrypauchen microcephalus | reverse complement strand
GAAACTGCAAAATTCCTTTATAACATGACCACTCTACCACCTGTCGCCCAAAACCAAATTACAGTTTTGTCTGATCTTCATGTTTATTTTCGACTTCTCGTCTCAGTGGATCTGTGTCTGCTGCTGCTGCCCCAAGCTGTGTACAATCCAATGAGCTCCGGGGGTAATTAAAGGATCTCTGTAACATGTTTCTCTAAATAGCCCCTGTCTGTGTCCTGAGTCCACAGCACATCACTAACCAGGCTGTAACGAGCTCCTGTCATGCAGCAGAGACTTGTGCGATCAATGTCAGGGCAGATGGACGGGCGGATGGAGCAGAGAGGAGCATGTTTTAAGGGCGATGCTGTGGTTTAGTATCATAATGATGTGTAAGCCAGATTCTGTAATGATAAGGCAGAAGTTAAAGATCCCATGACATGGTACTTCTTGATGTTTTTATATGGCGCCTTAATGGTTCCCTAATACTGTAAATGAATCCTTCTTCAAAATCAACACTCAGTGCATGAGAAAGCCTCATGAACACAGTCAGAGTCATACATATCTCTCTCTCAAACACTTTATTCTGGGCGTTGTTGCTTGAATGCAAATGAGGAGGACAGAGACAGGCCAGTGCTGCGGGCGGGGGCGTGGCCAAACTCTCCGCTCTTTCCTCTTTAGCGGTGTGCTGTGCGCTGGCCCCACTTCCGTGTTTAAGCGCGGAGGAAGATATGAGACGATTTCCATTGAAAAATAAACACATTTCCACAGAAAATAAAATTAAACCACTGCTGTTTCAGAGGTTCGGATGCTCAGATAAAGGACATCCGAGCCTGGAAACACTCTCACGTGCCTCCAGGCAAATAAAAAAACGCATCTCGCTCGTTTGCGGTCCAAACTCTCTGGGAGTGATTTCCAGAGACGGTGGGTAGACATACAGACAGGGGGTGGAACTGCATTTGCATTTTTCCCCGAGTGTGACGTCATAAATTTCCCTTGTTCAGAATCACCCGTTGGGGCTGTCTTTTTTTCAAACGCTGAAAAGGATCGCAAATGCTCAGTTTACACATTTTGCAACCTTTAGCCATGGGGGGGTCTAAACAGGGTAGGGGAGCTCAAAAACCTCAGAAAGTGAAAATTTCATGCCATGGGACCTTTAAGGACAGTAATCTATGTAACATTGTAGTTTCCTCATCACAAACAGACCTGGAGTTGTGTTTTGTTTCATTCACACAAGCCATATAGTTCTTCTCTCAAACTGAAAACACACACACACACACAAAAACAGGAAGTGCCCCACTCTGTTTTAAACTCCGCACACCTTCACTAGAATCATTTGGTTATAATTTCAGTCCTGAAGTTGCCAGTCTTTTCTGAACTAAAGGTAAAAGGAGCTACTAACTTGAAAACTACCACTACATGACATCGCAAGGTGGAACCGAGCATTTTGAGCTTTGCAAATGTAGAGGAACTAATAATAAAGAGTTACTCAAACATGTGTCAATGAAACAAAAACATCTCCAGGTATGTTTTTGATGAAGGAACAACATTATCTCAGATGTTTACAAGTTAACAGCTCCTTTTACATGCAGTTCAGTAGAGTTTGGCAATTCCAGGGCTGAAAAGATGCAGATGATTCTAGTGAAGGTTTGTGGAGTTCAAAAACACAGTGGAGCACTTCCTGTATTACCACATGACATCACAAGGTGACATCACAGGCATACCTGCTTGTTAAAGCCTGATCTCGTCAGATCTCAGAAGCTCAGTAGGGCAGGGCCTGGTTAGTACTTGGATGGGAGACCGCTGGGAATTCCAGGTGCCACAGGGGGGCGCCAGTCGCAAAAAACTGTTGTTGTGTCCTTAGGGAAGACACTTCACCCACATTGCCTAGTATGAAAGTGGAGTGTGCGTGAGTGCTGGAGGTGGTCGGAGGGGCCGATGGCGCTGATTGGCAGCCTCACTTCCTTCAGTCTGCCCCAGGGCAGCTGTGGCTACAGAAAGTAGCTTACCACCACCAAGTGTGGAGTGAATGAACAATGAACTGTAAAGCGCTTTGGGTGTCATGAAAGGCGCTATATAAATGCTATGAATTTATTTATTATTATTAAGGTGATATTGAGAGTTTTCTGTTTGAGAGGAAAAGCTTAAATATGCAGTGTTTGTGTGTTAAACATGTGTGAATGTTTGCCTCTCTGCAGATCTGACTTGTAACTTGGTCTGGTTTGGTCTCCATGAAGATCGAAAGGTTTAAAGGGATATGCCACCCCCAGGTCAAATTTGGGCATCTCCCCACAGTCCAGAGACTAAAATAAGTGGTGGAAAGCGTTTTCCTGCTCACCCAGCCATTGTCAGAGTCTGTCGCCACTGACCGCCGCGGTATCTGCAGCTACTCCGCCTTAGACTGGAGTCTAACGTCGCCAGAGAAAGATTTCGGCCAAAAGGAATTAATTTGCTCGATGTGTTTCCCAATTACTTTATGTCTCTATTTCCTCCGCAAACTGAGGAGAGCTGGAGCCCCTCCACCCATTATGACCACCTTCTACCGAGGCACCATTGAGAGCGTCCTGACCAGCTGCATCACTGTGTGGTACGGGAGCTGCACTGAACAGAACAGGAAAGCCCTGCAGCGCATAGTGAATGCAGCTGGGAGGATCGCTGGTGTCTCTCTCCCCTCCCTCCTAGACATTTTTAACACCCGGCTCACCCGCAGAGCGTCCAGCATTGTGGGTGACCCGAGCCACCCCGCACATAGCCTGTTCAGCCTCCTGCCCTCGGGGAGAAGGTACCGGAGTCTCCGGGCCCACTCCACCAGGCTTTCAAACAGCTTCATCCACCAGGCTGTCAGGAGGCTGAACTCACACCCGAACTCCCACCTTACCCATCTCCCACCTCCCCACCCCCCATATTGGCATAACCTGTATTCCATAAAAAGACATATCACTCTAGACACTTTAAAAAACTGCTGCTAAGGACGACTGTTGCACTGTTGCACATTTACATCTACTACTGGATTTACTCCTGTTGCACTGTTGTTTACTACTGTTATTGCACATTTACATTTACTACTGGAACTTTTAGTACTGTTGTTTACTCCTGTTATTGAATTTTACCCCCGTTGCACTGTTGTTTACTCCTGTTATTGCACTAGAAGTACTACTGTTGCACATTTATTTTTATTTTATCTTAACTTCAATGCACATTCTACTGCACATGACCAATTCACTGCTGTATCTTCCATTGCACATTTTGATGCACACTGCACACTTTGGAAATCTGTATATAGGTATTTATTTATTATGTTGCACTGTTTTAAGATTTTAGATCGTAGACTTTAGTTTTAACTTTAGATCTCTGTCTTAGATAGTTTTTGTTGTGTTTTGTCTTCATATTGTATTTTGTACACTGTCTTTTTGCACTACTTGGCCAGAGAGAAACGAAATTTCGATTCACTGTATGTTGAACACATATGGCAGAATTGACAATAAAGCTGACTTTGACTTTGACTTTTGACTTTGTGTGTAGTGCGCATTCATATCGAGTGCAAATAAATGTGCAAATCAACACGGAGAGCTTGACTTGGTCATTTTGGGTGGGAACTATTTTCCAGTGCGTAAGAATACAGCCGAATCACGCACCACGTTGTGCAACAGGGGAACTCCCTTCCCGGTGCGTAACTGGGATTCCCCTGGCAGCGTGCTGCGTGATTCGGCTGTATTCTTCCGCACTGGAAAATAGTTCCCACCCAAAATGACCAGGCTCTCCGTGTTGATTTGCACATTTATTTGCACTCGATATGAATGCGCACTACACAGAAAGTAATTGGGAAACGCATCGAGCAAATTAATTCCTTTTGGCCGAAATCTTTCTCTGGCGACGTTAGACTCCAGTCTAAGGCGGAGGAGCTGCAGATACCGCGGCGGTCAGTGGCGACAGACTCGGACAATGGCTGGGTGAGCAGGAAAACGCTTTCCACCACTTATTTTAGTCTCTGGACTGTGGGGAGATGCCCAAGTTTGACCTGGGGGTGGCATATCCCTTTAATGCCATACTGTGAACCATTCCAGACAAAGCAATAACATTTCCACAGGGAACAGTGTTTGGCCTACTCTCCCCAAGCGAACTGGGTCCGATCAGACTGGAAGTGCGATAAGCACCAAGTTCACAGCCCGACAGCACACTCCTCATGCCCCCCCACAAAAATGATACATCCAACATTCCATCGCAGCAGGTCACCTCCTCAGTAGATTAGATTAAGATTAAGCCTTTATTGGTCTCACACACAATGACACACAGTGACACACGGGAGAAATTTGACTTCTGCATTTGACCCATCCTTTTTCAGGAGCAGTGTACACACAACGAAATTCGAGTCCTCTTTACTGAAATAGTGATATTGCTCGAATTCAACGATATGTTTGGCTGGAAAGACGTAATTAAGGTGTTGCAAATGCGATATTAAACTGTCGCCTACGACGTCCGTGAACTAGCAGACACGCATCAAACTTAAGGTAAGCCGGCTTTTACTTTATTTGCCCGCCGATGGCACTGCTGGTTCCAGACATTTACAAGATATCATTTTGATGTCATGTCGAGCCGTTTCCACTGCCTCTGCGCTCGTTCAGCACACTGAGATGCCTAAAAACGTACCTGCGAAACACCATGGGTGATGCGAGGCTCTCATGAACATTCACTTCGACATGAAAATCGATAGTGAAGCGATCATGAGACAGTTCGACGCATCTGGTAAAAGGCGACTAAATTTCAAATAGATCGGTCTACAAGTTACAGTTGCGCCTTCAACTGCGCTCCCGGAGAGAGGGGGGGGGGGGGCGCTCTTTGCTGTGCTTACGGATGTGTGGCCCATGTAGGCTACTGTGCACAAATGTGAGTTTTAAAATATGTTCCAATGTTTATTGTTCGTCTGTTGTTCACATATTACGTTCATATTGTTCACATTGTTCAATTTCAAGTTCTTTTGTTGTATTGTAGCCTACAGATTTGGGACAGTAGGCCTATATGCACCGTGCGATTTATTTATTTATTTTTTGGAGGGGGGGGGTACCTTACATTTCAATCCTGCAGGCGCCCCTGATATCATGAAGCTTCCGTTTGAGAGAAGAACTCAGCCTAAATATGCAGGGTTTGTGTGAATGAAACAAAACTCCCAACAAACTCTAGATATGATTTTGATGAGGAAACAACATAACATAGATCAGAAAATAGCGTAAAATGGGCCCCTTAAGTCCAAATCATATATAACACCTCTAATTTCCATTGCGTAGTGAAAATATGACCCGTAAGTATTTCACGTGTTGTTTTTGTCTGAGCTTCAGCTGGTTTTTCAGTGTTATTTCAATCTGGACCTGTGTCACATCAGGTGGTCCTTTAAAACTCCGCCCTCCTCCTATGCTAAGCTCGAGGGCAAGACTATAGATTCAAAATGTTCCTCCGCTGGAATGAGGTGATTTAAATTTTGGCCCTGGCTCCCTGCTTCATATGCCAATGCCTCTTTTCTCGTCACAATTTATTACTTTCCGATGGGCTGCTGGTTTGCGCTGAAAGAACATAAAACTCAGGAATAAAAAATCAATTTGGTTAGTATATGTCTTGCAAACGTCGTCATCCTCCCTGCTGCACAAACCATCTCAGGCCGCGGAATAGGAAGTAGATGGATCGCGATGTCTTTTTTAGTACGTTATGAAAATGCGTTTAGTCAAAGTGGAGGCCATGAAGAGCTCCTGATTAAGTCAAGGTTGCATAATAGAGGCATTTAAAGGTAAGAGCAGGCAGCAGGCTGGATTTATGAAGGAGGGGATAAGTGGCCGAATGATAAAAGAGAAACAGTCCGCGAGCTTTGTGACCCAAGAGGTGTAGTGTTTGCCCAAGGCAGATAGAAGAGGAGTGGAGAGGGGGAGAGAGGGAAAGAGGAGAGGGAGAGAAAAGAGAGAGAGAAGAGAGAAGAGGAGAGACCAGAGAGGTGTAGTGTTTGCCTAGGCTGATAGAAGAGGAGACAAGAGGGAGGAGAAAGGAGGGAGAGAGGAGAGGGAGGAAGAGAGAAGAGGGGGAGGTGGAGTGGAGAGATGGAGTGGAGTGGAGAGGGGGAGAGAGGGAAAGAGGAGAGGGAGAGAAAAGAGAGAGAGGAGAGAGAAGAGGAGAGACCAGAGAGGTGTAGTGTTTGCCTAGGCTGATAGAAGAGGAGACAAGAGGGAGGAGAAAGGAGGGAGAGAGGGGAGGGAGGAAGAGAGAAGAGGGGGGGGTGGAGTGGAGAGATGGAGTGGAGTGGAGAGGGGGAGAGAGGGAAAGAGGAGAGGGAAAGAAAAGAGAGAGAGGAGAGAGAAGAGAGAAGAGGAGAGACCAGAGAGGTGTAGTGTTTGCCTAGGCTGACAGAAGAGGAGACAAGAGGGAGGAGAAAGGAGGGAGAGAAGAGAAGAGAAGAGGGGGGAGATGGAAAGAGGGAGAGGAGACAGAGAGAGAGAGAGGTGAGGGGGAGCAGTGCACTTTGACCATTGAATGGGAGAAGGGGATGGATAGAAAGAGAGAGAGAGAGGGGAGAAAGGAGGATAGGAAGAGAGGGAGAGGGAGTAAGGGAGAGATAGAGAGTTAGGGAGAGGGGGAGAGAGAGTGTCATTATTTTCGTTCAGACGTTTTTGTGCCAAGAACGCTGGTGGTTTGTGCTGAGGCGGTGACTCTGCCGCTCCACAAGTCTGAGTGCGAGGACAAAGCTCTGATCACACTGTTACTTAAACTTGACAAGAGCGCTTGTGTGTTTCTCTACTGTCAGGAAACATTATCTACCTTTTATGCTCAAAAAACCTTCTTAGCGCACAGTAGAATGAATAGCTTGACTAGTCGACTATAAGCAGGCTCACAGCAGACTGATACAGTATGTGTATTGCGTTGTACACATCAGCTGTAATGGCTCTCACTGAAACTGGTCGGGAAAAGCCGGGGCATTCAAACAAGTACTCCGTCCTGATTGATCGAAGCATCACAACAGCGGAACAAGATGAGACAAAAACACAGACTTCATTCCTGTCCACAAATGCCCAAAGTCTGTATTTCTACTAAAACAGGCTGAAGTACTGTACATCTTTTTTTTTTTTCTGTTCCAGCTGTCGTGGTGTGCGGACGCGGCTCTGCTTCCTCCCCTTTCTTGGCTCTGTGTCATGCGTGTCTTCTCTTGTTTAGTCTTATTTCTCCTCATTGTAACAGATTTTTCAAAAATCCTAAATTATGGAATTGATAAGCTGGTCCCTCAACGCAATTGACGGAGGAGTACCGATCCAGGGGAAGCGGGCTGTCCCGATGGTACGTTCGCTGCTGGATATACAATGGATGCCTGGTATAAATGCCACGTTGTGAGCCTAGCCCCGTTGTACCTAGAGGACGTGGAGGACATTTACTTATTTGGATTTTTGATAGTTGGACATCTGTTAATTGGCCTGAGATTGTACAAGATCTATCAGAAAACTGGAAAGCTGGCAGCAAGCAAAGAGTCGCCCAAGCTGTCTGCTGTAATTTCACACCACAGTGGAGCCGTTGTTGACCTAGTGAAGGGATTACATCAGAAAGTGATACACGTTGAGGAACATCTCCAACCAGAGGATACCACTCGACATTTGGACACCATCACGAGCACGCTAACAGAACTTATTATGTAAACACGTTGCCCTGTCTATTAGAAATGTTGGCCTCTACTTCAGTTTTCAATCAATTTCATCAATTTTTCTGGCCTGTTTAGCCTGGGAATTCCCAGGCCGCTTCCGTTCGTTTCGAACTGGAAGGCGGCCTGGCAGCTCGTCCAAGCGAGAGTCCCAGATTTAGGGCCCCAATCAGAGAGCGGGGGAGGGGTGGAAAGACGGTGACACGTACTACATGACAAACGGAAGCTTGTAGTTTGAACTGACAACTGACATGATTGGCTATGGACTCACGTATACGCTCAATGATAGACATTCATAACGCCCAATAAACGGCCGTTGGCAATCGCTAACCACACCTCCGCTACGGGATTTTTCGAAGCGAGCTCCCAGACCCATATCTTACTTGTGATATGGTCTGGTGTTAACCAGACTATGGCCTGTTTGTTTGTCTGTCCCTTTCTCACCCTCCCGTCTGTCACCAAAGAAAAAAACGCTGTGTGTTTTACCTGTCCAATTGTTTTTGTCGTAACATATTTGTGAATATTGTCATTGATTGTATCGCATCTTTTCAACTCTGTTATCTCCAAGTTGGCGGCATGCACATGCGCACGGCCCCTCCCCTAGCCGCCCTCTATCAAACTGTCCTTGCTTGGCTAGTGGGGAAACGAAATTTCGATTCACTATGTGTCGTGTACATATGGTTTTTCGACAATAAAGCTAACTATGAACTATGAACTTTGGTCTTGGTCGCTTCCCTTTTGGCTTCTGCCTAAATACTGCACTGTGACTGGTTGATTGTTTGAACCACTGGTTGCCTGGCACGATTTCGACAGCGAGGGTGATGGAGATGCATTCATGTGAGTTTGTGAACTCAAAAATATTGTGAGAATTCATGTTGTTGGGACACACAAAACAGTAACTGCTGTGAGAGCCTTGTCAGTCTCTGTATGCAGCAGACCAATACTAACCAGGGTCATTATTTTTATTATGAAACTTTTTTCATACTGTAAATGTTTGGAGAGTCAGAGAACTGTTCTGTCGACTGTGGAGCCGTGTAGGCCTCATGTTTCAGAGCTCTTATTGTGAGGTTCAGTCTGTAGACAGGTCCAGTGAAAGCCCAGCGCAGACTATGGTCCCTGCCTGCTTTATACTGTGGCCTTCAGATGACCAGAGACAAAGGAGCCGCTTAAAAAGAGTCAGACAGGAGGCCGAGGAGGAAACTGTACCCCAGCCTCATTGTGTTCCAGAGACGAGCAAAGAGAAGAGATGAGGAGAGGCACGGAGAGAAGAGGAGAGGAGAAAGGGGAGGGAGGAGAGGAGGAAACTGTACTCCAGCCTCATAGTGTCCCAGAGACCAGAGACGAGAAGAGAGAGGAGGAGAGGAGGAGGAGGAGGGAAAGGTTTGGAGAGGTGGAGAGAGGAGAGGAGAAGGGAGCGGGGCGAAGAATGGAGAGGAGGCAGAGAGAAGGAGGGAAGAGGGGAGGAGTGGAGAAGGGGGGAGGAGAGGAACAAGGAGAGGAGAGAGGAGGAGAAAAGGGGCAAGGAGAGGAGGAGAGGAGAGAGGAGTGAAGGAGTGAGAGGGCCAGAGATGCACAAAGGAAAGGTGAGGAGAGGAGTTAATGAACTTCTTTTAGCCTGAGCTGACTCCCCATATGGAACAGTGAGAAGATGTGTACTACAGTTTTAAAAGTTTAAGTATTTTCATGCATGGACTCTTCTAAATACTTAACTTTTTATTTTGAGTCTAACATAAAGGCATAAAAACAGTGTGCCTTGGTCCAGTTATTCCTCACTCACCTGATGCATTTTGTGCAGTCCTATTATTCACTGAAATGAAGTGCTTTTCACAACTCTCAGTGGCCAGAGCGGAGTTTTGCCGTAGCATGCAAAGCGCACTTCCTGATTGTCAGATAAGAAAATGCTTCAGAATTAGATGCAGACAGCACACAGGCTTATTTTCACCCCAAGAGCTGTTTATACAATACATCTGTAATGGGGCAAGTCACATTTTGTGCAAATACATGGAAAAAAATGCAGGAAACGTCATTAACTTTCATTCTTTTTAAACTGCTTTGTTTTTCTGTTGGCAGCAAATGCATGTACCAATACAAGGCAAATCACTGTTAAATATTTTCTATAGACATCCAGTATTTTAGTTATATTACATTAAAGCTGAGGTTTTTCTTACAAATTAGTAAAATATACTTAAAAAGCAATAGTTTGTGACCAAATTCAGGTCACTACAGTCTGTCTTCATCTAACTATAAAACACATTATGAGAAAGAGAAAGAGCCCTTTGAGTCATGATATCACTCTTTGGAGTGAGAGCTGAGTGGCTGTTCTTTGCGATCCGCTCTGTTTCTCCAAATCTGTGCATACACTGTACTGTAGTATCCTTTTACAGATCATTTATCCCAGATTTAAAAGCCCTAAAAGCCCATTTTTCCATCTATTTGAGCAAAATCTATATTACCCAAGTACATATACCATATGTATATATGTGTGTGTGTGTGTGTGTGTGTGTGTAAGCAGGAAATGCGCATTTGCATACTACTTCTTAGCTTTACTTTGATGGCAAGACTACGCTCTTGTCTCTGACACTTGTGTCATGAAGCAGTAGTTGTGAAGTTAACAGCAGTAGAGATTAGAGATTAGAGATTCCAGGGCTGAAATGATCCAAATGATTCTAGTGAAGATGGAGTGAAGGAGTATGGAGTTATGGAGCACTTCCTGTATTACCTCATGACATCACAAGGTGGAACATGTGTCTGTGTGTGTTGCGTGTGTGTGGTGTCCTATACTATTTTGTGTTGTACTGAATTGAGGTGATTTTTAACTTAACATGTCCTGTGTATCATTGAATTATTGAATGATTATATGAACTTTGTAATATACCATAGTATATTATACTATGCTATATTATGTGCAATACAAAATTTATTTTAGCATATATTACATTGTTTTTACTATATTGGTTACTTTGCTATGCTATGAGTACTTCCTGACTATCTTGGCGAGTCAACGGTTCTTCTTGATCTTAAGTATTTCATTGCATTATTGACCTTGTGTTGATCCTGCATATGACAAAAAACATTCTTGAATCTTGAACCTTGTCTATTAAATTTTGTAGTAAACTTTGACTTAAAGGCAAAGTGTGGTTCACTCTCAACACAGACACACACAAGAAGGCTCAACAGCGGCTGTACTTCTTGAGGAGGCTGAGGAAATTTGGCATGTCGCCCAAAATCCTCAGCAACTTCTACAGCTGCATCATTGAGTCCATCCTGACCAGCTGCATCACTGTGTGATACGGCAGCACTACTGTGAAGGACCGCAAATGCCTGCAGAGAGTGATTAAGACGGCCACAAAGATCACCAGGACTCCTCAACCCTCTCTGCAGGGTATCTACCATCACAGAGTCCGCAAGAGAGCTGCCTCCATCATCAAAGACCCCACCCACCCCCAACATGGACTATTCACACTCCTACCTTCAGGCCGGAGGTACAGAAGTGTGAAAAGCAGGATTACTAGACTCAAGAACTCTTTCTGCCCAACTGCTATCAGACTCTTGAACCGCTGAGCAATAGCCCCCCCTCCTGGACACTGATTGGCCGATACTTTGCACATGAGTAATTTGCACCAACTGTTAAGATAATCTGTCAGATTACAGCTGCACATGTAACTGCTCGAATGTTTACACTTCCTGTTTGCACTATATCAACAATGTTTACACCCTGTTTTTTTTTACTACTGACAGCTGCACATAAAACCAATGTTGCTCGTTATCTGTAAATATGTACATAGCACCTAGCTTATATTTTTCATAGTGTATATTCTGTAAAGATTGTTTCTATTTGATTATACTTTTTAACATGGTTCTCTTGATCTTATTTATCCATTAACTTAACTTTTTGCATGCTCTTGGCATCCAGGGTGGGCAGCAAAGTAAGAATTTCATTGTACAGGGAAACATGTTTCTTTACTGTGCATATGACAATAAAAGCTTTGAATCTTGAATCTTTGAATCTTGATGTTAATCTGGATGGCTTCCCATTCAACAGTGTCCTGAGATTAACACTGATTTACCCATGACAGCGCGATGTGATCCCGGTTGTCCTCCGGTAACGTAGCTCGTATGCGAGGGAACAATTTCTCCCGAGGAGCGGGGGGGGCGCTTCAATTGCGTGCAAAATGCCGTGTCAATGCGTGAGACTTGAGAGCCCTGTTTAATGTTTGTCTAAAGAGCAAACTTAAACTACAAAGCAACTAATGAGAGTTATATAAATGAAGTTATTACCTGATGGTTCTCAGTTTGTTTTATCATCTCCTCCTGTTCAGTCGCTGTCGCACTGAGCACGCACTGCACTGTCAACAGTCTGCCCAACAACAGAACAATCTATTTTCTGATTGGCTGAAAAGGGCGCGGCGCCTGATATCTGAGATTTTTTTCTGGGGAGCGGGGCGGGGAGGAGGGGGAGAGTTTTTTTCGCTGAAAACGCGCTGCATAAACTGAGCCACACAGACCGATTTTCTGGGCACAAAAAAAAAAAAATCTGCGTGAGAAATGCCATGTGTGGCGTGTGAGCGTGTGAACACGTCGAATTGCGTGTGTCACACTCTCAATGTGTGAGACTTGAGAGCCCTGAATTAAGTTAATTTTAATTATTGTTTAGAGTGACTGATAGTTTTAATTAGTTTTCATTTTTTTCTAAAGGCTCAGTTTTAGTTTAGTTTTTATTAGTTTTAGTTTTTGGGCTATACTTTGAGTTATTTGTCAAGTGCAGGATTCAAAAAGAAAGTATCAAACCAAACCAAGTATCATCCAAAGCCGTCCACAAGCTGCAGCCTTAAGTGCAAAAACAAATAAAAATACACACCAAAACTTCCACGTTTACCAACTCCAAAAAAGGCTTGGAAATAAACTGACTAAGACAAAAACGAAGAGCAATTTATCTGTAATTTCAGTTAGTTTTGTAAACACACAATACAGTTCCAGTTAGTTATTGGGTTTTTTTTCTTTTAATTGTCATTTTTATTTATTTCAGTTAACGAAAACAGTTTTTCAATTTTAGTTTTCGTTTTTTCATTTGTATATAACCTATAGCCTATAATAACCTTGGTGATGAGGAAACAATATAACAGATCAGAAAATCATGTAATATAGGCCCTTTAAAATAGCCTGCCGCTTTTGACTTGTTCAGAAGGACCACAGTCTCAAGCTTGTGTACTTTCTGGTCTTCACCTGTTCCAGTGGCACAAAGGTAGTTTAAAGGGACAGTGTGTAAGATTTTTACTTGTTAATTACCGAAACTGAAGATGCCCATTCAAAAATACAGTGTTTTCCAAGCCTTTTCACTTCCATCATGAAATCAAAGTATTCTTTTGAACTTAGATATAGTCACATAAAAGGGGGATTGACCCCATATAAAGGCAGCCATTTTGATTACGAGAGCCGCAGAAGGACATTTGGGCTCCGCCTTCGCCTTCGGCAAGGCTCGTGGTTTTGGGTAAACAACGACAAGCATGTTGCCGGATCACACGTCATAATGGATCTAACACGTGTTTTGGACTAAATTGTTTTACTGGATTTTATTCGCTGGATCCTTACGGACAGATTGAGACCAAGCTTATGGTGAAATACAGAGTTTGACCTGTCCAGAGCCTTCAAAGGTAAGCTAAGTAACAAACCTCGTTTTGTGCTTTTCCGTATAAAAGCCCCATGTGCTCGGGGAGTGATTGTTGTGCCGGAAAATGAATTACATAGTCAAAAAGAGGAGACTGTAAGGTTTAATTTGATGTGTAGATTGTCATGGTACACGATCGGGAATGTGTGTTTTCATGCGAAAAGAAAAAAAAAACAGTGAACGGGACCGTGTTTTATTTATACCGTAGTTGTCGGCGAGGGCTCGCACAGCGCCGGGTGCGCGCGGGTACACGAGCTGTCCGCGTTACGGCGCGCCCGGGTGACCCTCGAGGTCTGCCGTAGCCAAAAGAGGAAGCGCAATAGCCACCATCCACCTATGCGCCACGAATCCTACATACTGGACCTTTAAAATGTGATTGTGAAAGTCCAACTAAAAAGCTGTTCGGGCACCGTCCAGGATTGCTTTGGATCAAAAAGACTCAATACATTGAAGGTTTTTAATGAATAAAATCCAATATTCACAACTGTCCGCAGAGCGAATGCCCTTGGACATCAGCTCTTCAATTAAAAAAGTCAAATGCTAGAAATATGTTCCCAAAACCATTTTTAGTGTAAAATAAAAGCAAATAAAAACTAAAACTATAAAAGTTAAAGGCACATACCAGAGCAGTCTTAAAAATGTGAAAAACAGAACTACTTCATTTGAAAAAGGTTTCAGTGGTTCTCACTTCCCTTGTGCGTTCAGAGCATCCTAATTATTCACCATGATGAGTTTATAAGAGCTTTTCACAACTTTCAGAGGTCAGAGTGGAGCAAAAACAACCAAACATACAAACAAAACACAACTAGCATGGAAAAACGTACCTCCTCATTATTATTATTAAAACAAACTTAGCAGACAATTGTTGACCTCAAGAGCTGCTTATGCTATATATCTGCACGGAGTAGGGATACAAATTATCGATTAATTCATTAATCTATACTTGATTGACCTTATCGATCGACTTACGATTAACTGATAAACGGCGTTTTTCACCTGAAATTGAGTGTTTCAATAGGGTCTTTAAGAATATAAGCTATAGTAACATAACACTGAGTCAAAAATATATCATAGTATTATTATATTGTATATTCTTCAATTAATTATTCCTTAGTAAAAAGCAGACAAATGTATTTATGCTGAATAACAAAATACATTCTTTATTGAAAATAAATTGAGGACTGGCTCAGTTGTTGCACTTGCAGCATGGAAATCTTGAAATTAAAAGGAACAGAAGAAATTAAATAACAGAATGTTATTTAGTCTACATATTATGATGAAACCAGTGAATTCAGGCTATTTTTAGGACATTCTCAACATTTATTTTGAACTAAGGCATCAACAATATTTCTCTCCCTTAATCTGTGAAGGGTTACAGTACAAAATATACATTTCACAGGGCCCCTGGACACAGCATAAAACATTACAGGGCCTCAAACCAGAACAATCAAGAAATTATAAAAGTATGTAAGTTACATGCTTTTATAATTTCAGAAATATATGGTTCTAGGTCCAGCTCTACTGTGAGTTGTATGGCAACATCCAGAGAGGAAAGGGTTACATGATGTAACGCTATGGTCTTTCTCGCGAGTGGGTTCGCATCTCGTTTTCACATTCCAGAGTAGCGCCCTCTAGCGATTAGTTACAATTAATGCATTTTGTTCGGCCAACGTCTTGATCGACAATTAATTGTAAGTCGATTAATTGTTGACATCCCTAGCACGGAGGCAAGACAAATTTTGCACAACTATATGGAAAAACTGTTTACAGGGCCTTCAAAGTAGGTTATAGTTACAAACACTTTTCTCCCTAAAATAAAGTATCAGTCAAGTGGTTCTCAAACACTGGTTCAGGTACCAAAAGTGCTTTCGCTTATGTTATCTCATTGTACTGGTGTGAGTCCACTTTTCCAGAGCACTTTTTGAGCACTTTATGGCAAGTGTGTGTAATATCTGTTTGTGTGAGGTGTCATATTGAATCTCACTGCAAAACATATCCACAAACACAAATAAGCCATCTTTAAACTCTGAACTTGAACATAGCGAGTAATTAACATTTTCTGCGAGCCACTTATAGAGGGAATATTCTCGGGTTGTTGGCTGCACAATAAAACCAAAAGACTACAGTATACAGGATACTAGCTGACTTTAGACCTCTACAAACATGTTCTGAAAAACACTAGATTCTTGTATAATTCAACAGATCATATTTCGTCCACTGATCCACAGATTGGCGGTATGATTCCAGTTCCAGATGAATGCTACCGCTGTGTCCTTGGGCAAAGACACTTAACCCCATCTTGCCCCCAGTGTCTGTGTACGCTGGTAGCCCCCAACCAATGAGCTACCAACTGAGCTACTGCCGCCCCACACTTGATTTTGATACAGGAATAGACTCAGTATTCAATATTGACTATGATTTCATGATGAAAACAAAAAACAGTCTTTAGACAGGAGAATGTGATTTTCAATATTAAAGGAGAATTAACGTTTTTTTTACAATCTGAGCCTTATTTCGGTAATAAAACAAGTTGTTTTACTCACCCATAGCACTTTGGTGTCATATGGAGCACTTCCGGAGATGTTTTAAATTTGCGATCTCCGTAATGTGAGAAAGAGCACATTTTATACTTGTTGTGTCATTTTTCCAAAGCAATTTATAGAACAGCACAGGCTGATCTCACTTTTTGGTGTAACTACATTACACAACCAAGACAAGGTATGAATGCACAAATAAAAATGTTAACAAGGCTACACCTGGGGTCTAAAAATGGCCGCCCATTCAAGACAATGGGCCGAGCTCAATGATTCCCTGCCCATTGAACATGCGGCCTCGCGTATCACGTGATCGCTTTGACCAATCAGAGCGAGAGGAGCTAGAGCGGAGCTGGAGCTAATGATTAAAAAGCAGTTTTTAAGACATCTGAAGGATTTTGAGCTGAGAAAAAGTTTATGGTCTAAAAATAGGTAAAAATCGCCACAAAATCCGGCATTTTTGAAAGCTGTAGGTGTCCTGTCAGCCGTCCACGGGCACTTTGTTTGCATTTTTGGTGCTCTGGACTCAGATAATCAAAAACGATGGTGAAATTTTCAAAACAATAAAAGGTTAGCCGTTATATATATATATATATATATATATATATATATATATATATATACACACACACAGTGGTACCTCACCTTACGAAAGACCCAACAGACGAAAATTTCAAGTTACGAAACGCCTTCACGTTAAATTTTGGTCTCTAGATACGAAAGAAAATTCAAGTTACGAAACGCGAAATCTCAAAAATTCAAATAATGCGCGCTCAGCCACACACATTATACGCTTTTCTCAGACTGGATTTAAACTTTTCTCACATTTTCTCACATCTCACACAAACTTTCATAGATTTTCAACAATATGTATTAATAGTGAAGCGTGGGGGGAAGGGGGAGGGCGGTGTGTGTGCGCGCGGACACACGTGTGATAGCGCAGCATGACCCGGCACGGGGCTGCGAGCTCAATCCGTGCCAGGTCTAAACCAGGTCTAAACCAGGTCTGAACCAGGATTAGACCACCGTGGCTCTTACCTGCGTTCGTTCGTAAAAAAAATAATCTAATTAATTACAGGATTTGTAATTAATCTAATTAATCGCATTTTAATACATTTTTTAGGTGGTTTATTGTGTTCTCCCACAGTGCAAAAAAAGTGTCAAACGTGTGATTTATAGTGGTACAGTGAAAAGACTGCAGACTTCCCCTTTAAGTCTTTAAGTTTTTCAGTCTTTGGCTCGCTCTCTTTCTTTCTGTGCACACAAGATAAGACTGCTGACAGACCTGCAGAGTGCACCTATATACCCCCATTCCCCATCCCACATTACGTAACATTCATTCGAAAGCTCATTTACACCATTCCACTATTAAATGGTGAATATTTCTGGTGCCAAAAGGTGAGCATGTACAGTAGCTTTCATGTAACATCAATAAATAATATACAAAGCTTCAGTTATACAGAGAATACAAATAACTGCCCGAAATACTTGCCCGTGCAAATTACTCATGGCTCACATGACCCCCGGATCCCGCAGGTCTGCCAGATCGCACCAGATCGCACCAGATCGCACCGCGGCGGCCGCGCACGGGTAAGTAAATGATCAGGTTTAGCGATTTGGATGGGCAAAACTGGCGCCAAATTTGAAATGCGCACGCCTTGAATTGCCGCTCATAATTAATTGCGTTAATTTTTATAACGTGTTAATTTGCGGTGTAATTAATTAATCTAATTAACGCGGTAAACAGACAGCCCTAATATATATATATATATATATATATATATATATATATATATATATTAGGGCTGGGAATATTAACGCGTTAATCGTTATGATCGTGAACAATTTTTTTAATCACGATCAGAGTTTGCCAGCTTTTTCCGCAATTCTACCATCCATATGCAGCTCATTTGGTTGTATTAATTAAACTCATTGTCGGTTAAACGCGCTATTTTGAGTTTGCTCGTATTTTGTTCCTCCTACGCATCCGTAGGCAGCTCGAGCGGGCTTCAATCATTTATTTACAATTTCTCAAAGTAAGCACTATTACTGGTTCATTGTTACTTTTTCCTTTCTCTGCACTTTTTTGAAATAAAAAAAATGGTGAGAAATACTTTGCATTGTGAGTTTAACTTTAGATTCGAACGGTCTTACTGCAAGATATCAATTTTAAACATGCAAAATAAATCACGATTAATCGCAATTAACTATGAAATTTCTGAGATTAGTTGCGATCAAGAAAATTAATCGTTTGACAGCCCTAATATATATATATATATATATATATATATATATATATATATATATATATATATATATATATATATATATATATATATATATATGCAAACAAAATGTGACAAAAATGGTCAAAGAAAAACTTTTTGTGGCGTAAGCTGCAGACTACAGTTACAGGCTTTTACAACTAATGAACCAACAAAAACATCTAAGTTCCCTTACACAACCTTTCTCTTCAAATGAGCACATTCTGTTTTCCCCATAAAGTTTACTGCAAAAGAAGCACTTTGTGACCAACTCAGACTATTCCACACTGTCCAGGTCTGTTTGTACATTTATGGATGCCCAACTCTCTTTAATAACACTTTAATGGAGAAAAGCATTTGACAGGCCCTCTACCAGAAAAGTTACACAATGCACCTTTAATGTTTTGTATGTTTTTATATTATTTTTCTTATTATTATTATTTATTTATTTATTTTTGTGAAGCACTTTGGTCACCTTGAGTGTTGTAAAGGGCTTTATAAATAAAGTTTGATTGATTGATATCTGAAAATGAGCCCAAAAATCAAGTTAAAAAAATCATGCAGCTTTTCTTGACCCACTCCGCCCGATAGGAAAACATGCACTGTGATTTCAAGAACTTCAAGAATTTCATGGTCTGCAAGTCATCTGCAGACTTTTAAACATTGCAAAAAAACAATATCTAGGTAAGTTAAATGGCTTAAATTAAGAACATTTGACTTGATTTGAGTAGAATTAACTGATGATCTTTTTTTTTTTTTTTAACACTGATTTTGTTTATTGTAAATGTTCCACAGTAAAAAAAATCTCTACCTTACATTTATTCATTACAGGAGGTTTTGTAGCCCAAAAATACCTAATTAATTAATTGCATTTATATATATTTCAAGATACCCAAAGCGCTTTATGGTTCATTGTTCATTCACTCCACACTCAGTGATGGTAAGCTACTTCAGCCACAGCTGCCCTGGGGCAGACTGATAAAAGCGAGGCTGCCAATCTGTGCCATCGGCTTCTCCAACCACCACCAACACCAAAGCTGTTTCTCAATTTAGAGAGTGCACGGTTCGAAGCGTGGTTTGAAGGGGATGTGCGTCACATCCGGCGCGACAACTGCTGTTCCATTTCGTTTTTATCCCATGCACAGTTAACGTCGTTTCCATGGAAATCGGGGCGTGGACCAAGCGTGCGAAAATGCACGCTTCGCGCAGTCATATATCCCTGCATGCACCACGCGCTACTTCTTCTACAGGAGAAAATGGAGTCAGCGGCTGCTCTCCGTAGTTGCGAGACCTGTAGCATTTCACAGATGGCCATGCGGTCCGCGGACTGCACTCAGGGCTGAGTAAGTATGTTTAGTCTTGACTGCAGTCTGAGCCCCCTTCAAACCGTGCACTCTCTGAATTGAGAAACGGCTTTTTTTGCAACTGGCGCCCCCCTGTGGCACCTGGAATTCCCAATGGTCTACCATCCAAGTACTACCCAAGCCCAGCATTGCTTAGCTTCTGAGATTTGGCGAGATCAGGTTCTGACAACCTGGTATGGCCACAAGAAAAACAGCCATTCTGACTGTGAGCGGGGTCGCCTCGCCACAGATCTGACCTTGGTCTGATCTTGGTCTGACCTTGGTAACTTGGTCTGATTTGGTCTCCATGAAAATAGAAAGGTTTAATACCATACTGTGAAACATTCCAGTTGAAGCAATAACATCTCCATGGAGAAAAGCATTTCACAGATCCACCAGATCCTCCACCAGTAAAGTTACACAGTGCACCTTTAGCAGTAGCAAGATGTGTTTTCATATTTTAACTACAAAACGTCTTGTTCCATTGGTAGATCATTTTATTTGTCAACTGAAATTTACTCAAATCATGATAAAATTTTCTTAACTCAAGTCATCTCAACTTGGCTAGATTTTTGTTTTTGCAGTGAACCTTGGTGTGAGAAAAGTGGCGATTTTGTACATGGTGGCTTTGAGTGTATTAAACCAAAGGAATGCACAGTTGCAGTTGTAGATAGTTTAGTTAGCTTGTTAAATGCATCTTTGAAGATCAACAGAAACTCTCCCCCTGGATCTGGATCAGCCTCTATTGTCAATGCAGCCGCTCGGGACTGTGGTCGTAAGGTCTGTGGTGCCTGTCGGCGGCCGTAGAACACTGGCCTAGGTCTATATTCTCCATCGGGTGCTCGAGGGTGCATGGGAGTTTGTCCAACCAGTCCACATGTGCTTTGTGGATTTGGAGAAGGCATTTGACCGTGTCCCTCGTGGGGTCCAGTGGGGAGTGCTCCAGGACTATAGGGGCTCTTTGCTAAGGGCTGTTCGGTCCCTGTATGACCAGAGCAGGAGCTGTGTTCGCATTGCCCGTAGTAAGTCAGACCTGTTTCCGGTGCATGTTGGACTTCACCAGGGCTGCCCTTTGTCACCGGTTCTGTTAAGGCGCAGTCAGGGGTCAGAGGGGATCTGGTTTGGGAACCACAGCATCTCATCTCTGCTGTTTGCAGATGATGTTCTCCTGATGGCTTCATCAAACCAGGAACAACATGCATCACCAACATGCACCAACATGCATTGGGGTGGTTTGCATCAAGTGAGAAGCGGCTCGGATGAGGATCAGCTCTTCCAAATCCAAGGCCATGGTTCTCGACCCGAAAAAGGTGGCTTGCCCTCTCTAGGTAGGCCTTGCCTCAAGTGTAGGAGTTCAAGTATCTCTGGGTCTTGTTCACGAGTGAAGGGAGGATGGAGCGTGAGATTGACTGGCAGATCGCATCACGTCAGCAGTGATGCGGTCGCTGTACCGGACCGTTGTGGTGAAGAGGGAGCTGAGCCAAAAGGCAAAGCTCTCAATTTACCGGTCAATCTACGTTCCTAGCCTCACCTACAGTATGGTTATGAGCTTTGGGTAATTACTGAAAGGACAAGATCGCGGATACAAGCGGCCGAAATGTGTTTCCTCCACAGAGTGGGCGCACCTTTAGAGATAGGGTGAGGAGCTCAGTCACACAGGAGGGGCTGGGAGTAGAGCCGCTGCTCCTCCACGTTGAGAGGAGCCAGCTGTGTGACGTGTTAAAGGTCCCATGACATGGTACTTCTTGATGCTTTTATATGGTGCCTTAATGGTTCCCTAATACTGTAAATGAATCCTTCTTCAAAATCAATGCATGAGAAAGACCCATTTACACAGACATGGTCACAAATTCACTCTCTGAACAACTCATTCTGGGCCTTCTTGCTTGAATGCAAATGAGAAGGACACAGATAGGCTTAGAGGAGGCCAGTGCCCCCCCCCCCCCCCCGCTCCTCTAAGCCGCTGGAGCGCTGCTTTGCGCTGTCTCCCAACTTCCCCGTTTAAAGCACGAAGACAGAAAGGAGAGCCATTTCAGTGAAAAAAACACATTTTCACAGAAAATTAAACCACTGCTGTTTCAGAGGTCCAGAGGGTCGGGTAAAGGACTTCCGAGCCTAGAAACACTCGCATGTGCCTCCAGGCAAATAAAAAAACGCATTTCGCATTGCGTAGCTCCTCCGCAGTCCAAACTCTCTGGGCGTGATTTCCAGAGACAGGGGGTGGAGATCCAGACGATGGTGGAACTGCATTTGCATTTCTTTTTTCTATCTGACGTCAATAAGGTGCCTTGTCCAGAATCGCCCGTTTGAGCTGTGTTTTTTTCAAACGCAGAAAAGGATCGCAAATGCTCAGTTTAGACATTTCGCAACTTTTAGCCATGGGGGGGGGGGGCTAAACAGGGTAGGGGAGCTCACATTAACGTTCAAAAACCTCAGAAAGTGAAAATTTCATGCCATGGGACCTTTGAGTAAAATCCATATAATTAAAAACATTTAAAATTCATTTGCAAGAGGGTCTAAGAGGTCATCTATGTGCAAGTTAAAAACACAGGTTATAGTAATTATATTATATATTTAAAAAACTCATTGATAAAAACATTAAAATTTTTTGGTGGTCTATATACCGTGACTCATAAAATTTGGGGGTTGCTAAAAACAATTGAGTGATGTTCAAAACTTGTAAAATATTTTGTCATGATTCGTCTTGAGTGAGTTCGATATTTATGAGAGGAGACGGGATCCGAGAATGCTGGAGTGTAGGCAGTCCTAAAAAAAATCAGGTCTCTTACAAAATGTGATAAATTGTCCACGTAGGGGATTTTATTGTCTCTCTAGTAACTTTTGAGCCAGATGTGCAATGCTCTGAAATGGCTGAACTTCGCATCTCCAAAACAAGGTGGTGCAAAAGGTCCGGAGATGGCACACAGTTTGTCTAAACTGTGGACTACTAGTGCGCTGGCTTAATTTTAACATCCATGCTTCTCGAAGTTAAAGCACAAGTCTAGGTAATAACCAAAGTCAAAAGCTGCCTCGATGTTTATTATCTCCCTCTAAAAGATGTCTTAGGCTACGTTCAGACTGCAGCCTGAAGTGACCCAAATCCGATTTTTTTGCCTCTATGCGACCTGTATCTGATCTTCTAATGGCAGTCTGAACAACACAGATCCGATTTTTTCAAATATGATCCAGGCCACTTGGATATGTGGTCATAAATCCAATACATATCCAATTTTTTGGCATGCGTCTTCAGTCTGAACGGCCAGAGTGGTACAAGTAAATGTACACAAAACGTTCTTCTCATCATGCGAAAATAGTATGAACTCCGAGTCAGTGAAGCGGCGAAGCACAGAGCAATCCCACCACTCTTGTCTGTGGCCAAAAACCTTGTCCTTCTCTTTCTCCGTCTCCTCCGCAGCAACTTTAGGCTACTTCCGTAAACACTGAGCACTTTCACTGCGTGTGACGTCATCGTGTCCTCCAATGCGCATGCGGGACACTTTTGGGTAGTTTAACGTTCACACTGGAGATCACATACAAATCACATTTAATTGGAAATGTGAACGGCCTCGCAAAAAAATCGGATTTCACAAAAAAATCTGAATTGAGCATTAAATTATCAGTTAAAACTATTTGTTTGGGAGTCAATCTAACTAGTAAAACGGATGAATGCGCACTCAAACATATGTATGTAATACAACCACATGGATCAATGATTCAGGCAAGTTATGAATTTTACTACTGGTTTAAAAACACACACATATGGAAAGCTTTTTGACCAGACCCATCTGCCCCCGGCATTAATCCCCTCATAAAGATGTCCGACTGCCTGGTTACACGTCGACCTGCGGGGCATCACTGAAGTGAACAATAAAAAAGTGCAAAAGGATTTGTGAGAGTTAAGGAAGTTAGATTTGAAATCTAATGTGTCTTTTCACAGTTTGAAAGTCAGGTGTGCCATGCAGCTTTAACAAATGTGACCAGCCACGTGGAAACCCGCCACAAACCGGCATTAGTGAAACCCAGATAAGCGAATTTTAAGTATTTTTTTTTTCAAAATTTGTGATTTTCCATTTTTGCAGAATGTGCTAGTTGAGATCATGAAGAAGCCACTCCATGTTTCAGATAACAGTATTGGTTGCGTTAAAAACATTTTTTATTTCAAATTGGCTTGTTTTTCAGAAAGAAAGGAGGTGTGCAAAAATGCTGCTGGCACAACACTCAAACCAGTTGAATCACTTTTTTAAAAAGCTGTGAAAATATTAGACAAGAAACCATTCTCAGCCCACCACTGCACAATTTTAGACAAGTATAACTTACTCAATTTTAATAATTTTGTTCATTTTAAATACGGTTGTTTTATATATAAAGTTTTACACGGACTTGCTCCTCCTCCGCTGCAGGATTTTATTAAAACAAAGACTGTCAGTGGGATGGGAACTAGGGCCACGGCCCAGGGGAACTGTGAGGTCCACACAGATGCACTACATTTGGACAAACTGTGCTCTCAGTCAGAGGCTCTAAGTTCTGGAACTCTCTCCCATTATCAATAAGAGAGACTCCAACACTGGCCACTTTCAAATCATACTTGAAACAGTGGCTAAAGGAAAACCAGACTTGTGGACATTTTTAATGTTTTAATGCTTAATGTTTAATGTTTTAATGTTGGTGTTATTGTCACTTGTCATTGTTTTTATTGTTTTTGCTGTGGTGTCACCTGCCTAGGGACTACAGATGAAAATTAGCATTCTTGCTATAATCTGGCGTATTTACACTGCAATACTGCAGATGTTCAGTAATATGCACTGTCCCTATTAAATAAAGAATAAATAAATAAATAAATCACCATAATTTCCCACGCTCGCGCTCCGGCCAGTCATGTTCCAAGTAGCGCCGTTGTGTTTTCCCCTGTTCGCCTATCAGCTGTGAGGAGCTTGTGAATATGTACGTGGCATTTCAAGAGGATAAGGACATGAAAATTGACTTTTCGCTTCTACTTGGACAGAGGACACATTCAGGACACGTTCAGGACACGTTCAGGACACGTTCGGGACACGTCCATTTCTCCGGAGCTCATGTACAGAGTGCAGTCGGCAAATTTAGCTGCTGAAAGTCCGTGGATATACGCGATACGCGCATACACGTGAATTATCGGACAACACGGCAACACGGGGTGAGTCATATTATTATCATATTATTTCTGCATCAAATGGAGATATTGGGTGAAAGCAGGGGACTTGTGTCAACATTAGCGTGTGTGTACGTGTGTGTACAGGACTAAACCGGGACTAAACCGGGACTAAAACAGGACTAAAACAGGACTAAACCAGGACTAAAACAGGACTAAACCAGGACTAAATGAGGACTAAAACAGGACTAAAACAGGACTAAGGTGTGTGTGCGTGTCCAGAGTGTGTGTGTGTGTGTGTGTGTGTGTGTGTGTGTAGTGTCGTGTCCTATACTATTTTGTATTGTTAAATTGACAATACAGGTGACTTTGATTTAATATATTATCCTGTGTATTACTGAATTATTGAATGATTATATGGACTTTTTGTTATAAAAGCATTTCCATTTTAACAAAGTACCTTCTAATTCTGACCTGTCCTGAAATACCACACCACAGTAATGTCAGGCTTAGCTTAATGTCATGCAAATGAGTTCCTTTCTGTTCCACAAGCAGATCTTTAATGCGGCATTTCTCAGCTGGTCGTTTTCAGAATGTGCTGCTTTCAAATGGCCACAAATTCTTCAAATGTTGTCAGATTTCCATATGTAAGGCATCGTTGGAAAGCTTAGAATCTACACTTTCAGAATCGGGATGACATGTAGACAGACATAAAGAAGCAAAGTAAAACAATATTATGAATAATGCATTAGTCTTATATTGCACTCCAGAGACTCTAAGTCCTGTTGCAGTTTCATGCATTTCATCATCACACAGTGGAGGTAAACTGCCACAGCCGCCCCGGGGCAACTGACAGAAGTGAGGCTGCCCATCTGTGCCATGGATCTCACCACCACATCATCATTTCATTTTATTTTTCATGCAGGATAAACATCTAAATAGATTATTCACGCCTGACTTGGTTAAAACTGTCATCTGCAGGTTCCTGTTCAGACTAGGTGAAGGGTGAAATGTCTTGCCCAAGGACACAACAGTGTGCAGTGGTTACACCCTGATCTGCTGCCCCAGCTCATTTAAGATGACTGTAACTTTTCAACAACGTCCTGAGAGTAGTTTTATCGCCATCCTTTAACATCTGACTTTAGTCATAATATTTGGAAAGTACAACCCTTAAAACTGTCCTTGCCTCTTACAGCCAGTAAATCTACAACACTAATATCTTATGTTAGCAGCCAAAATGAAAAATCAATACCAGTTGTGTAGAAACTGTATACATTGGATCAGTTTCCACCCTTCACGTTAAAGAGGAGCTTGTTTTCATCACAACATACAGACTTTTTAATGTGTTCTCATAACAGTCCTCTGTGTGGACCATGATGATTAGATTTAAAGCACTTCACACATCTACACAGCAGTAGGGCAGCACGATTAATCAAAAATCTCAATTTCAATGAATGCAACTGGCAAATCACAAAGCCTGAGATTTCTGAAGTACCATCATTTCCGCCACAAACATCAAAACATAACAAAAGTCTTATCCTGCATAAAATAACGTTAACCCACATGCACTAAGAGCTGCAGAAACATGTTCTGAAATGTGATTCTTGTATTAGTTTGTCAGTTTGTCTTTTTTTGTCAATTCTTCTGAACAAAACTTAAATCTCAAATCTAATCGCAATCACAATGCCTGAAAGCAGGAGTAAGGATGGGCGATATCAACCAAAAAATCAATGTATTTTTTTTTTCTTTCTGTTTATACAATACTATGGCTATCTCTTGAATAAGGTTCAAATATCACACACAAAATGATCAAACATAAATGCAGAGATAACACTTCAGTATTAGAGTGTGGATCAGGCCGAATTTTTCTGTCCGAGCCCGGCCCGTGTCCAACAAAGCAATGACCAAACCCGATAGGCATTACGATATTTGTGTCCAAGCCCGACACAATTAAAATCACACTATTTTCATAGACCTACTAATGACACACGCGGGATATTGTTTGTGCTGCCTCTAACTTCATTACTCACCTCTCATAAAGTGGTAAATGCAGCATCTCATCCACATTATCCATAGAAATTGTCCTCCATAAATAATGACACAGAGTCCACAAAACCGTGCTGTTAATCCAATTTGAAGCATTATTTAAAGGTAAAAGGGTGAAAGTAGTTCATGTGTGTCTGTTTACGTCCACGCGGTGCACGGATTGAGGTGAAGCTGCAGATTAGCGATAGTCACTCTACTTCTTGTGTACTTCATCGCCAATCTTTTATGCTGTAAAAATCATGTATCTGACGTATTGCACCACATTTCACAAATAATAAAAACACAATTTTGAAACCCGTCAGACTTCGGTCGGGTTTCCATGCTCAGTATATCTCCCGCTTCTACCTACGAGTTTAAACAAAAGCTGAGTTCATTGGTGCAGATTGGACAGCCACTTTTTTATCATTCAGCCAAAGGATAGCTCTGACTATACTACACTTTCGATATTACGCTACCAACTGGGATCATGATACAAGTGTAGACCTAAAACAGTTCAAAGAGCAGCTTGTTTTGTAGCCTGACTTAGACTTAGACAAACTTTACTGAGCCACAAGGGAAATTATGCAAAGAGCAGTGTAAGATCTATGCTTAAAGGGACAGTGTGTAAGATTTTTACCCGTTAATTACTGAAATTGAAGATACCCATTCAAAAATACATTGTTTTCCAAGCCTTTTCACTTCCATCATGAAATCAAAGTATTCTTTTGGACTTAGATATAGTCACATAAAAGGGGGATCTTCCCCATGCAGAGGCAGCCATTTTGAATACGAGAGCCGCAGAAGGACATTTGGGCTCCGCCTTCGCCTTCGGCAAGGCTCGTGGTTTTGGGTAAACAACACAAGCATGCTGCCGGATCAGACGTCGTAATGGATCTAACACGTGTTTTGGACTAAATTGTTTTACTGGATTTTATTCGCTGGATCCTTACGGACAAATTGAGAGCAAGTTTATGGTGAAATACAGAGTTTGACCTGTGCAAAGCATTCTAAGGTAAGCTAACCTCGTTTTGTGCTTTTCCGTATAAAAGCCCCATGTGCTCGGGGAGTGATTATTGTGCAGGGAAATGAATTACATAGTCAAAAAGAGGAGACTGTAAGGTTTCATTTGATGTGTAGAGTGTCATGGTACATGATCGGGAATGTGTGTTTTCATGAGAGAGAAAAAAAAAAACCGGGACCGCGTTTTATTTATACAGTAGCGGCGCGCGGCTCGTGCGCGCGCCCGGGTGACCCTCGAGGTCTGCCGTTGCTAAAACAGAAAGTGCAATAGCACCATCCACCTATGCGCCACGAATCCTACACACTGGGGCTTTAAATATCTTGGAATTTGGAAAGGAAAATTCTCGAGGAACGTTGAAAACACCAACAAAGTGTTTTGATGTATAAAATTACCAACCAGCTCATAAGTGTTCTCCAGCTCACTCCATCTGACCACAGAATGGAATCTTAGATGTAGATCTAAGATTCCATGCACGCTTTGGAGCTTAAAACCCAACACATCCAATTATAATAACTATTATGTTCCAGGATGGAATCAACTACCAACTAAAGTAGTTTTAAAGTCGTTTTTTCTGACGCAAAATTGACTTTTGTGAGCTCTAAGTCATGTTTTAATGTTAGCTCATCAAAAACATACCTGGAGTTGTGTTTTGTTTTATTCACACATGTTTGAAAAACCCTTTATTATTAGTCTGTCTACATCTCCAAAGCTCAAAATGCTCTGTTCCACCTTGTGATGTCATGAAGTAGTAGTTTTCAAGTTAACAGCTACATTTTGTTTAGTAGTGATTGGCAATTACTGGGCTAAAATTATCCACATGATTATAGGGAAGGTGTGAATGAAACAAAACACAACTCCAGGTCTGTTTGTGATGAGGAAACATTATAACATGGATCAGAAAATAGTGTAATATGTGCACTTCACGTCCTTCATCAGCGTGATTTCGAACTGAAGTTTGCTGATAATTAAAAACAGAACAAGTACGGCAAGTGTGACTGAGAACTAAATCAATAATGCAATTTAACGCGCTTTTAGTATCCTGAAAAACAGCTTTGAATTTAAATGTAGGCCTATACAATTACAATTTTTTTTTTTCAATCTGAACGGACAACGTACTGCGAGCTGTGTTGTGTTATAATTTCTTTTCTGTCACAATTTGCTTCTGTATTTAAAGAGTGGATACTTCTATGAGGTATTAACTACTAACACATGTCATATTTAGATCCCCATGTTACTATTTATTGTTTTGAAAATGCTATTTTTGCCAAAAGCATTGTTTGATTTGTTTTATAAGTTCCACTTTTGAGAATCATTTGGATCATTTTAGCCCTGGAATTGCCAGTCTCTTCTGAACAAAGGATAAAAGGTAGCTTTCCAGGCAAACAAATAACATCACCATGGAGACAATCAGGCAGCAGACCCTCCACCATAAATGTTACATAATTCACCTTTAATTGTGTTTTGTTACACCTGGATGTGTAGCGCAGGAAGGAGAGAATTTTAGTACTTTTATTAAATAGACTTATATATTTTATTTACACAGAGACTAGGGTTCTGTATTCACCTGTACTATGCTAAAAGACGTTTAATTACTTAATTTACTGACACTTGAAATGGACAAATTATAATAGTTATAACTAACTAAAAAATGTGAATCTTATATGAAAAAATATGTAAAACTAGTATTACAGTTATTGCATTGTGTCTAATCTCGCTCTCACACAATGGACAGTTTCAGTAATGGACATTTTGATTCTAAACTGTGTGCAAACATTATTACAGAGCTATACAAACCAGCCAATCAAATCTCCCAGTGTCATTTAATAAGGAATGGCCCAGTTAATTGTTATGGGTTTAACAGGGTTAAACACACCTTCACTAGAATCATCTGGATGATTTCAGACCTGGACTTGCCATATTCTGCTAAACTGAAGTTTAAAGGTAGCATTTAATTTGAGAACTACCACTACATGACATCACAAGGTGGAACAGAGCATTTTGAGCTTTGGAGATTTCGACAGACTAATAAGAAAGGACAAACGTGTGAATGAAACAAACTCAACTCCAGCTATGTTTTTGAGGAGGCAGCAGCATTCTAACACGGCTAAAAAAGCTCACAGGAGTCAATCTTGTGTAATATTAGACATTTAATATCTTGATTATCCAATAATATTAAATTAAATTAAATTGCCCCCATGGCAGAAGATACATCAAGGCCTGTTATGACGTGAGCCGTCCTCCTGTGGACTCATGGGGGCTGGTGCATTGTGTTCTGGGCAGCAGAACGCTGCTTGGACTGCTGCCCCCGTGACCCAGAAAATGGAAAAGCGGAAGAAAATGAATGAATGAATGAATGAACAAATGAATGAACTTTAAATTAGAAATAAGATATTATGTCTGGATACTTTTACAGTTACTGTGACAAAAATAATTTCACCTCAGAGTTAGTTACTTTATTAGAACATTTTAAAAAATATGAGAAAGCACAACATATAGTCGCTATATTTGTCATTCAAAATATACATTTAAAGAAAAGAAGAAAGATGAAAATGTGTTAAAAAAACATTGAAAAGGAGTAGAAAGAAGCAATGTCCGCCTTCATACAGTTTAGATAGATAGATAGATAGGTTGAATAGTTTGGAGATATGCCCATTACTGTAGTTTTTATTTTATTTTATTTGCTGGCTATAATGCTATAATGTAAACATAATGTTGGAGTTGAGATGTAGTGATGAATAAACAGGGGGAATAAATTGCATTCCCATTTTCATTCATTCATTCATTATTATAACTCGGGTTTGGTTCGTTCCATCTTCCTCTGTGAACGAGGGTTAATTGAATATTCCGCTTGCCCTAAACTTGACTCTACAACCCGCCGGGGACCACTTGGAGCAAATCTCTCCACGACCTGCCCCCCTGCCCCCCTGCCCCCCCTGCCCCGTGCACGCGCTCACTCACCTGCCCCGGAGTGTGAGTGCGCGCCGGCGGAGAGCGTCAGGAGAAGTGGCGCAAACAGCAGCCGAAGAAACGCGCTCCAATTACGCACGGATCCGACGCGAAGCCCCGTAGTAGTCCAGCGAGTCCAGCGCGCGGACATGATGCACGAGGAAGAGGACGTCCGATAAAATAAAAAAAAGAGAGAAATATCCACGTGCCTATCCTGTGGTCCGTGCGCGTGGAGGATCGTACAGTAAGGTCATGTAGAGAGGAGTGTGGGCAGAGAGGTGAGGAGAAAAGGAGAGATGCTCGCGGTACGCAGAGCCACAGTGAAGTGGCGAGGAGAGGGAGAGGAGGGACTGTCTTAGAGGAGCCACGCCCCCTTTCCACCGCTGGGACCCCCCCATTGTACACGAGGGGGCACGCGTGGTCCAGTGTCCACTAAATGACATTAGACTCTAGGCACCTTCATTTAAAACGCTGGAACTTTGGAATGGAGTGGACAATTTGGCACGACATTTGAACAATATTGTTGTCTCAGTTGAACATTTAGCAGCCAGTTTCACCAGTTCTCATAAAACAAAAGATGGGTATAAAGTAACGTTCAAGGAGTCACCAAAATACAGTGGTACCTCACCTTACGAACGACCCAACAAACGAAAATGTCAAGTTACGAAACGCCTTCACGGTAAATTTTGGTCTCTAGATACGAAAGAAAATTCGAGTTACGAAACGTGAAATCTCAAAAATTAAAATAATGCGTGTTCAGCCGCACACATTATACGCTTTTCTCAGACTGGATTTAAACTTTTCTCACATTTCTCTCTCGTTTAAACACTCAAACTTTCATAGATTTTCAACAACATGTATTAAATAGTGAAGCGTGGGGGGGGAGGGGGAGGGGGGAGAAGTGCGGACACGTGTGATAGCGCAGCATGAGCCGGCGCGGGGCTGCGAGGACGAGACCCGTGCTCAAACCGTGCCAGGTCTAAACCAGGTCTAAACCAGGTCTAAACCAGGTCTAAACCAGGTCTAGACCACCGCAGCTCTTACCTGAGTTCGTTCATGCGCTCAGACTGCGTGCGGTCCCGAGGGGAGTCCTCGCTGCTCACCTCAGCCGTGACTCGAAACGAAACCAGGAAATAGACCCGCACGCGGTGGTTTAGACCTGGTTCAGACCTGGTTCAGACCTGGTTTAGACCTGTTTCAGACCTGGTTCAGACCTGGTTTAGACCTGGCATGGTTTGAGCACGGGTCTCTGCGCGCAGCCCCGCGCCGGGTCATGCTGCTGTTGTGAGATGTGTCTATCTTGTGTCTATAGCTCAGTGCAGAAGAGAGAGTGTGCGAGTGTGTGCGCGTGCTGGATGAATGTCTCGGCGGAGCCGTGGAGCCGGGCCTGGCTGTGTGTATGTCCGCGTGTGCTGGTGACGACCGCAGGGAGAGACAGAGACGGCGAGGGGCAGTTAGAGAGTAAAAAGTGCTACTCGTACAGTGCAGTGAGACAATAAAGCCCCACTCTGCAGCAAAACTGCCTTTTTTATTTGCGTTCTCCACCACTGTAAGCGCGCAATGTCCACAAGGGAGTTAACTCCGGAGGGAAAGCTATCTCCGGCCCTGGAGAAGACGATCTCCCCTGTGTCTCCCAACCACGGTTAGGAGATGAGAGCAGGAATGGTTAACACTGTGCTATCACACACGGGTCCCGCGCGCACACACACCGCCCTCCCCCCCCCCCCCCACGCACGCAGTCGCTGCTCACCTCAGCCTCGTGAGGTACACCGGTGCTGCTGGGTCTAGACCTGGTATAGTCCAGGTTTAGTCCTGGGTTTACAGTCGCTACGCAGAACACAATGTTACACTATGAAAAAATGTTACACTATAAAAAAAAAAATCTTGGAACGGGGCCTTTGAACGAATCAGTCTTTTTCCATTGAAATAGCTACTCAACTTACGAATTTTTCACGTTACGAAACCACTTCTGGAACGAATTAATTTCGTAAGGTGAGGTACCACTATAACTGAACTATATTACTTATGTATATAGGCTTTTTGGTGAAGAAAAAAAACCTGCAAGCAACTTGAGTGTACCACTATTTTTCACTATATTACCATTTCGATTAGTGTTATTATATTATTTCTTTATTTTATTGTTTGTATTCCATCCATTTTCTTCCACTTATCTGCGGCCGGGTCGTGGGGGCAACAGTCTAAGCAGGGACTCCTAGATTTACTTTAGCCCAGACACTTCCTCCAGCTCCTCTGGGGGACCCCAAGGCGTTCCCAGGCCAGCTGAGAGACATAGTCCCTCCAGTGTGTCCTGGGTCTTCCCCGGGGCCTGTCCCAGTGGGACATGCCCGGAACACCTCCTGAGGGAAGTGTCCAGGAGGCATCCGGAACAGATGCCCGAGCCACCTCAGCTGCTCCTCTCGACGTGGAGGAGCAGCAGTTCTACTCCGAGCCCCTCCCGTGTGACTGAGCTCCTCCCCCTATCTCTAAGGGAGCGCCCAGCCACTCTGTGGAGGAAACTCATTTCGGCCGCTTGTATCTGCGATCTTGTCCTTTCGGTCATTACCCAGAGCTCCTGACCATAGGTGAGGGTCTTCACCACAACGGTGCGATACAGCGACCGCATCACTGCTGATGCTGCACCGATCCGCCTGTCAATCTCACGCTCCAAACTCCTCTACTTGAGGCAAGGAGTGGATTTATTGAATCACTTAATTCATATCACAAAAAAGTGCACTGCACCTTTTCTGGTGGAGGTTCTGCTACTTACTTGTCTCCATGGAGATGTTATTGCTTTGCCTGGAATGTTACATGGTATGACATTAAATTACATTACATTTTCAGGTTTCATATTCATTACACGTGTTCCTATCACTCAAAAATACAGAAATTCCCTCTGTGAACAGGGGCAACTCTCCACAGATCTGAGTTTTACTGTAGCGTAGTGCTGTAACCTGCTTGTCTCCCTTGTGATAGATAAGTTTAATCTATACTGTGGAATATTCTAGACAAGGCAAAAAATTTGTGCAATGTATCTTTAAGGTCCTGTACCAGATTTTTTTTTCTACCCACGTATTTCAGAAAAAATTGACTTGCCTCAGTATGTGTACATCTGCATCTAATTATACATTTTTTATTGTCAGACAATCAAGAGATGCACATTAGCATGCTAGTTGTTGCTCCTTTAGCTCCATGGCAAAACTCTGCTCTGGTCTCTGAGAGTTGAGAAAAGCTCTTATAAACTCATAGTGGTGAGGAATTAGGAAGCTCTGAATGCATAAGGAATAACTTTAGACCCCTGCAAACTGTTTCAAATGAAGTAGTTCTGTTTCAAGTTTTTAAAGCAGTAAAAATCAGGTACAATGCCTTTAATCAATCAGTAAAAAGGAGACTAAATAGGAAAGCATGGAAAACACAACCAGATAGCATAGGGCCTCTGGAGCATTTTCTATACTTATAATTCTTGTACTCATGATTCACAACTTTAATCTGTCTTTACATAAATGCATTGTTTCCTTGTACTTTTTCTGTTAAAATAGTACAGTTGTGAAAAAGGTTTGGGCACCCTTGACAATTGCCATTATTTTCATTTATAAATCATTGGGTGTTTGGGTCCACAACGTTTTGATCAACATTTTGATCACATAACTGACGGACACAGTAATATTTCAGCAGTGAAATTAGGTGCAATATGCATCAAAACAAAATTAGACCTGTGCATAAATTTGGGCACCTTAAAGGAAAAGTAACGTTTTTTTACAATCTGAGCCTTTTTCGGTAATAAAACAAGTTGTTTTACTCACCCATAGCACTTTGGTGTCATATGGAGCACTTCCAGAGATGTTTTAGATTTGCGGTTAGCCTAGCGCAGTGCTTCTCAAATAGTGGGGCGGGCCCCCCTGGGGGGGCGTGGCGTGATGCCAGGGGGGGCGCGTATGACCCTGGGAAACATGTTTTTTTGCTGTACTGTACTAGAACTAAGTGTAATTGCACATCAACAACAGTAGTTGGCAGTAGCGCTCTCATTGTCACTCTGGGACAGGGGACGGCAACCTTAAATACGCGATTTACGCACAGTCTCATCATTAACAGAACATCCTCTGTCACAGAAAAAACACGTATATTCCACTGAGTCGTGTCCTTTAGTCCGACAGAAGCTGACGCATCAGTGGCACAAAGAGAGAGGGTTTTTTTTTCAGTGCTTTTAGCTTATGCAAATGAGGTGGTTTTAAGTTTCATTTCTGTAAAACGTAAACAAATGTGCGCAAAGCTGCATTAAAAACACATTAATATTTGAGTCCTCAGTGCAGTCTTTGTTGTAAGTTTCTTTCTTTTTTTTGTTTATAATGTTAATAAAAGGATACAATGGTGTTCTTATAACAATTTTCTAGACAAATAATACTATTTATAGTCGCGCGCAGGAAGGGGGGCGTGAAATTTTTTCTTCTTCCTAGGGGGGGCGTCACAGAAAATAATTGAGAAGCACTGGCCTAGCGCAACTTCTAGCATAGCTCGGGGCATATAATATATTCCCCAAGCATGTAAAATGCCCTGTGCGGGCTCCAAATAGCACAAACTTTAGCACTTTTCAAATCATAGAAGCCCGATATCTTAGTCTACGATTTCGTTTGAAGCAAAAGTGGCCTGTAATCCGAGATTTATCCATAGTTTACAGCTTTGCGTTTCATGTTTGGGTCCCGGGAGCTGAGAGCACAGTCCGCACATGCGCACTGGCGTCCTCATCTACACGAAACTATGGCTAAATCTCGGATTACAGGCCACTTTTGCTTCAAACAAAATCGTAGATTAAGATATCGGGCTTCTATGATTTGAAAAGTGCTAAAGTTTGTGTTATTTGGAGACCGCAAAGTAATGCCCCGAGAACTCAATTTAACGGATACGCTACAACATAACTTCTACGAAACTGCTCAAAATGACACCAAACTCCTATGGGTGAGTAAAACTACTTGTTTTATTGCCGAAAGAAGGCTCAGATTGTAAAAAAAACTTTTCCTTTAACAGAAAAATCATATCAATATTTAGTAGCGCCTCCTTTTTTCCAAGAATAACAGCCTCTGGACGCTTCCTGCAGCTACTAATGAGTGTCTGGATCCTGGATGAAGGTATATTGGACCATTCCTTCTTATAAAACATCTCTAGTTCAGTGGTTTGATAGTTGCCGAGCATAGACAGCATGCTTCAAATCATCCCACAGATTTTCAATGATATTCAAGTCTGGGGACTGGGATGTCTATTCCAGAACATTGCACTTGTTCCTCTGTATGAATGCCTGAGGAGATTTTGAGCAGTGTTTTGGGTCGTTGTCTTGTTGGAATATCTTCAACTTTGTGACAGATTCTTGAACATTATTCTCAAGAATCCGCTGATACTGAGTGGAATCCCGTGTTTGGGTGGGTTTCCTCCGGGTACTCCGGTTTCCCCCACCAACCTAAACATGCGCCATAGGTAAAATCCTCCAGCTTAGGGCCTGACCAAAGCATAAATAACAAAACAAAATCATGGGGATGGTCCCCGGGTCAAATATAGAAACAACTTCTCCTGTGCGAGATCAATAAAGGTCAATCTTCTAATCCTTGACCACTGTAAGGCGCTTTGTGCTACAATTTTGTATGAAAAGCGCCTTATAAATGTTTGATTGATTGATTGATTGATTGAATCCATGCGACCCTCAACTTTAAAAAGATTCCCAGTACCGGCACTGGCCACACAGCCCCACAGCATGATGGAACCTCCACCAAATTTTACTGTGGGAAGTGTTTTTCTTGGAATGCTGTGTTCTTTTGCCGCCGTGCATATCGCCTCTTGTTATGACCAAATAACTCAATTTTTGTTTCATCAGTCCACAGCACCTTATTCAAAAATGAAGCTGGCTTGTCCAAATGTGCTTTTGCAAACCTTAAAGATCCCATGACATGGTACTTCTTGATGCTTTTATATGGTGCTTTAATGGTTGCCTAATACTGTAAATGAATCCTTCAAAATCAAGACTCAAGTGCATCAAGTGCATGAGAAAGCCACATAAACACAGTCAGAGTCATAAATATGTCTCTGAAACACTTTATTCTGGGCGTTGTTACTTGAATGCAAATGAGGAGGACAGAGACAGGCCAGTGCAGCGGGTGGGGCGTGGCCAAATGCGCCGCTGGTTCCTTGTTTTAGCGGTGTGATGTGCGCTGGCCCCACTTCCGTGTGTGTAAGCGCGGAGGAAGAGATTAGACGAGTTGCATTAAAAAAACACATTTCCACAGAAAATAAAATTAAACCACTGCGTTTCAGAGGTTCGGAGGCTCGGATAAAGGACACCCGAGCCTGGAAACACTCTGACGCGCCTCCAGGCAAATAAAAAAACGCATCTCGCATTGCGTAGCTCGTTTGCGGTCCAAACTCTCGTGAGTTCGAGAGACGGTGGGTAGACATCCAGACGGGCGGTGGAACTGCATTTGCATTTTTCCTTGAGTGTGATGTCAGAAACTTCCCTTGTTCAGAATCGTCTGTTTGGGCTGTCTTTTTTCAAACACAGAAAAGGACCGCAAATGCTCAGTTTACACATTTCGCAATTTTTAGCCATGGGCGGGGCCCTAAACAGGGTAGGGGAGCTCACATTAATGTTCAAAAACCTCAGAAAGTGAAAATTTCATGCCATGGGACCTTTAAGCAACTCAGTTTGTGGCATCTGCAAAGTAAAGGCTTCTTCTGCATCACTCTCCCGTACAGCCTTTCCTTGTGCAAGTTAGGTTGTATTGTTGATCTGTGTTTGGAAAACCACCCAGTCCTCGGCTTTTATGGGAAAATAAATTACATACCACTGTGATCAGTTTCTAGGAAGACAGATTGAATTATTATACAACCTCAGAGGGGTGCCCAAACTTTTTCATACAACTGTAGTTTTTGCATGAACTCCCCCTGCAGTGTAGTCTTGTGAGTGCATCCATCCATTTTCTTCCGCTTATCCGGGGCCGGTTCGCGGGGGCAACAGTCTAAGCAGGGACTCCCAGACCTCCTTCACCCCGGACACTTCCTCCAGCTCCTCCGGGGGGACCCCAAGGCGTTCCCAGGCCAGCCGGGACACATAGTCCCGCCAGCGCGTCCTGGGTCTTCCCCGGGACCTCCTCCCGGTGGGACATGCCCGGAACACCTCCCGAGGGAGGCGTCCAGGAGGCATCCGGAACAGATGCCCGAGCCACCTCAGCAGGCTCCTCTCGACGTGGAGAAGCAGCGGCTCTACTCCGAGCTCCTCCCGCGTGACTGAGCTCCTCACCCTATCTCTAAGGGAGCGCCCAGCCACTCTACGGAGGAAACTCATTTCAGCCGCTTGTATCCGCGATCTCGTCCTTTCGGTCATTACCCAGAGCTCATGACCATAGGTGAGAGTAGGAACGTAGATTGACCGGTAAATTGAGAGCTTCGCCTTTCGGCTCAGCTCTCTCTGTGTCTCTCCTCCCCTCTGTGAGTGCAGTTCGGTTAAATACACATATGTAGTAGAGATACGTAATAGTTTTGGGAGCTTTTGCCACGCCCCGTTTTTAGTCGACTAATATAATGGCAGGACATGTCTTTAGTCCACCTATCCTAACTTTTTGGTTGCTTGTGTCACCCTTTTTAACTGAGTAGTCAACTACTAATATTTACATCAATCAGGTCTTGCTAAAGGAATCCAATTATCTAAATTTACGCAATTAAGGGGTCAATTTACCTAGATTCATAAGGAGATTGGCAATGGCGCCTCCCTCTGGAGAAAAAAAAATAAACCTCCAACCGCAAAGAGACACCGACAAATGCTTAGTAACGAAACCATGTATTTCAAGTTTTTCCTTCAATGATTCACTTGAACACATGCATTGAATGACCCATGGGTTTTGAACATTAACCAGAAAAAAATACCTTGACAGTGTCAATAATCAATTGTCCATTGTCCAACATTGTCCATTCCTTTTTGTTTAAGCGCACTTGTTTACACTGTCCATTTCAGTTGAATGCACTTGGAATTTATTGCTCAGTTGCTTAGAAATTTCCTTTTTTTATGCATCAGTTTTTTATGGTATTAGTTTTATGATATCAGTTTTGTGGTATCAGTTTTGCGGTATCAGGCCTGACCCAAAAAAAGTAAGTGAGATCTCAGACAACAAAAAAACGTTTAAAATCCTCAACGAAGTTGTCCTACCACCCTCCGGGGAAGTAGGTGACCATCAGATCCAGAATGTCCTCAAGATGGCATCCAGTCCGCAGATTGCAGTCCCTGGGAGAATCTACCAGCAACAAAAAAAACCAGCCTGCACAAAAGGGTGCAGTGCAATTATTCAATTTGCAAAATAAAATAATTACCCTAGATTACTTCATCTATAATTCCAAAATAATAAAACATATCAATATCAAATAATTTGTCGTATTGTTCATTCATATTGGTCAATAACAATACATTCATATTGGGAAATTAAATAAAAGCACAATAGTTTGCCAGCGAAAAAGTAATGTACATATTGAACTTATATGAAGGTCATAGCGTCACCACACACACACACGTGTGGAACTTCACTCACATGTAACGCACATGGTGCAGGTGCGCTAGCTTACTTTACCACAGCTAACACAGCTAACATCTTATTAACAGCTTTTAACAATCAAATTTCCCAAAACATAGCATATCCTGACTGGTTTAGAGTTTGAAATGCACAATAATCCACTCTACTTATTAATACATCGGAAAAACAAAGCTTTGTTAAATACATAAGTTTAACAACACTCACCAGGATATCTTCAAAAAAACGTTTCACTTTTCTTGGCTTAATACAATCACAGGACTCGACCACATCACTTCCAGCTAAATTAGATCACTTTCAGCACTCAAAACTGCAGTTTTCAGAGCTATTTTTCTCATCAGTCTCTCGGAGAAGCAAAAGAAGTTTCTCCCGCTCTCTGACTGGGAGGAGCCGCGCGCAGTGCTGCGAGGCGTTCACGGTACATACGAAAAAACAAAACTTAGCGAAAACATTACATTTCCTTCAAATTTAAAAATAAAAACACTTTTAACAGCAAAATAACCCTGGGTTACACTTGTGGAGATGTCAATGCTCTGCCTGGAATGTCCCACAGTATGACATTAAACAGCTCTACTTTACATTTATTCAGTTACCGGTCATTTTATAGTAGCTCAAAAATACCTAGAAAACAGACATTCTGACTGTGAGCGGGGTCGCCTCTCCCCAGATCTGACGTGTAACTTGATCTGTTTTGGACTCTATGAAGATAGAAACAACAACATCTCCACGGAGTAAAGCATTTGACAAATCCTCCACCAGAAAAGTTACACAATGCACCTTTAACGTTTGTATTCCGGATATATATTTTCAGTACATGTATTCAGATACTTTCCAATACCGCAAACAGTTGTTGGACATGTGCTGTGTGGAATTCACGCCTGTGAGTATGACTTTCAAAGTGACAGCTCTGAACCAGAAAACAGAACCACCGTCATGGTAACCACATAAAGAGCCTCTGTGTTTCTGATCCATGGACTGATGCAAAAATGTTTTAACATTTGTATTATGTTGTTTTTAAAATGAATTTGATCTTGTTTCTTTGCATTGTTTGAGGTCTGAAAACATGGATCTTTTTTGTTATTTTGACCATTTGTGCTCTAAACGATAATATTTTTATTTGGAATTTGGGCTAAATGTTGTCAGTAGTTTATAGACTCAAACAGAAATGTTCCTTTTGCCCAAACACAAACCTATGAGTGGTCAAATCAGAAAAACTGATCATTTTGCAGTGGTCTCTTATTTTTATTTAATTTTTTTTCAGAGCTGTATTTATTGGGATTACCACCACCTCTTATTTGAGTAAAAGTTTTGGCTTTTCTTGTGTTTCTTGCAGCGCTCCTTCAGATTTGATTTTGTGTGTCTCTATATTTGGCTCCCATTGCCTCCTGTCCAGAATTTTGAACACTGGGATAACAGAATTTTAAAAGCTCTTTAAGTTTAGGTGAGGGGGGGGGCTTTGCAAACTCCTGGCCCCGGGGCCCAGACCTCCCATAATCTGGCCCTGAGCACAGCGTCTTTATTAATATATTAATACAAACAACTGCAACATAATCAAACACATTATCCTATACACTATTTTTTCTTTCTTTCTAAGATTTAAGCCTTTATTTGGTCTCACACACAATGACACACAGTGACACACGGGAGAAATTTGACTTCTGCATTTGACCCATCCTTTTCAAGAGCAGTGAGCAGGGGGGGGGGGGGGGGGGGGATTTGAACCCACATCCCACCGGAGAAAGTCAGTGACTTACTATCCTATAAAGTCACTAAGCTTTCAAAATCAGCCAATTTAAATAATGGGTTGCTTGTCTGCAGGCTAGCTAGATGTCTGATTATTTAGGCTAAACGTGGCAAACTGAACATGTATTTATGAAGCGTGAAAAGTCCCTCAGTCGTCCAGGTAGAATCCATGATAAAAGGTGAAGTTCAGAACTGAAGAAGCCTCTCGGATGAGCGGCGAAACGTCTTCAACCAAACAAACTTTGTCCAGTTGACAAATTGAACTTCTCCTTTTATCATGTATTTATGAACATTTTTACTGAATTAATAAACCTTCATGGTGATCATTTGTTATACATCTCAATCTCACCTTTTACGACAATGTCAAGGGGGTCAACAAGACGTGACAATCTCTTTCCACATGCAGGCTCGGGTCAGGTGCCGGTCGCCTGTAGACAGTAAACAGAGCCCACTCCCCCTTCTGACTGTCACTCTCGGTGTCTGAATGGAAGTGAATGAGGTTGCTTTTATTTTAGGAAAAATGTTTTCAGTGGCGATTTTTTGTTTTCATTTTCAAATCTAGGCCTAGGCCTGCATGACATTCTGTATTCACTGAACGATTTATTATTATTATTTTTATTCATTTATTTTTTTTCGGCTCAGATGGGCAACATCAGTCCAGGAGGGCATAGGGGCAGTTGGCCGGGCAACCTGAGCAACCCCCCCTGCATTTGCATGTCACTGGACCAGGAGTTGTGTTTTGTTTCATTCACACATGTTTAACACACAAACCCTGTTGCCTGGTTTACACCAGACCATATCACAAGTGAGATATGGTCTGGGAGCCACCTTCGAAATATCTCGTAGCGGAGGTGTGGTTTACGGTCGCCAACGGCTGTTTATTGGGCGTTACGAATGTCTATCATTTGGCGTATACGTAGCCCATAGCCAATCATGTCAGTTGTCAGTTCAAACTACAAGCTTCCATTTGTCACGTAGTACGCATCACCGTCTTGCCACCCCTCCACGCTCTCTGATTGGCTCCCAGAATCGGGAGAGCTCGCTTGGCATAGTCGCCAGGCTGTCTTTCAGATCGGAACGAACGAAAGCAGCCTGGGATTTCCCAGGTTACAAACCCTGCAGATTTAGGTTGAGTTCTTCTCAAGAAAACACTCCTTTTTCTGTTCCACTTTGTGATGTCGTGTGATAATACAGGACTCCACTGGGTTACAGGAGTTAAGAAAGAAAGAAACCTATGCCTTTATTAGTCCCACAGTGGGGAAATTCCATTTCTGCATTTAACCCATCCTGTTATTAGGAGCAGTGAGCAGCGCATTACTGCGCCCGGGGACCATCTCCATGATCTTCTTGCTTTGGTTTGGTCAGGACCTACGCTGGAGGATTTACCTATGGTGCATGTTTTGGGTTGGTGGGGGAAACCGGAGTGTCCGGAGGAAACCCACCCAGACACTGGGAGAACATGCAAACTCCACACAGAAAGGCCCAGGCGACCCGGGGATCGAACCCAGACCATGCATGCAAACTCCACACAGAACACACACGGAAAGGTCTGGGCAACCCGGGAATCGAACCCGGAACCTTCTTGCTGTGAAGATGAGCGCTACCCACTCAGCCACCGTGCCGCCAAATGATAACCGACTAATAATAACAGACTAATAGTAAAGGGTTATTCTTACTGTGTGGATGAAATAAAAAACAACTCCAGGTGTGTTTTTGAAGAGATAATATAGGACTTTTAAACATATTAAAGGGCCATTATGGAAGACTTTGGTCTGTTTAACCATAACTACACTCAAGCACCTTCTCATGTCTCGTTCTTGTTAGGTAAGGAAAGTTTATTTGTATAGCGTTCTTCATACACAAAGTAATTCAAGGTGCTTTACTGAATTAGAGCTTGAGCACTCAAATAGCTCAGGTTTTTTTCAGCGTGTTGATACTTTGCAGCTGATGTCGCCAACATTCTCTGGGGTTTCCCACAAAATCTGCTTAAATCGAACATGTAGAACACCCCCAGCATGATGTGACTGCGAAGTGACAATTGGTACTCTTTTACTGTTGTAAAAGAGAAGGGTAGAGAAGGGGGGAAAGAGAGGAAGAGAGGGAGAGACAGAAGGACAGAAATGGAGAGAGAGGGAGACAAAGGTAGAGAGGGAAAGAGAGGGAGAAGGTGAGAACAGAGGATGGGGAGGGCATAGAGGGGGAAAGAGGAGGGGGTAGAGAGTGAAAGAGAGGGGGAGGGAGAGGGGGAGAAAACAGGGGGAAAGAGGGGAGGAGAGAAAGAGGGAAAGAGAGGGGTAGGAGAGCGTGAGAAAGGTAGCGAGGGAGAAGTGGGAAGGAAAGAGAGGGGAGGAGAGGGAGAGAGGGAGGGAGAGAAAAGGAGAGAGGACAAGACAGAGGGAAAGACAGGGAGAGAAAGGAGGGAGAGGGAGGGAGGGGGAAAAAGAGGGAAAGAGAGGGAGAGGGAGAGTGTGAGAAAGGTAGAGAGGGGGAGAGGGAAAGACAGATGGGAAAGAGGCAGAGGGGGAGGGAGAGGGGAAGGAAAGGAGAGAGGGAGAGACAGAGGGGAAAGAGAGGGAAAGAGGGGTGGAGAGGGAGGGGGAAAGAGAGGGGTAGGAGAGTGTGAGAAAGGTAGCGAGGGAGAAGGGGAAGGAAAGAGAGGGGAGGAGGGGGGAGAGGGGGAGAGGGAGAGGCGGAGAAAAGGAGAGAGGACGAGTCAGAGGGAAAGACAGGGAGAGAAAGGAGGAGAGGGAGGGAGGGAGGGAGGGGGGAAAGAGGGAAAGAGAGGGGTAGGGAGAGTGTGAGAAAGGTAGAGAGGGGGAGGGGAAGGAAAGAGAGGGGGAGAGGGAGAGAGGGAGAGACAGATGGGAAAGAGAGGGGGAGAGGGAGAGAGGGAGAGACAGAGGGGAAAGAGAAGGGGATGGAGAGGGGAAGAAAAGGAGAGAGGGAGAGACAGAGGGGAAAGAGAGGGGGAGGGAGAGTGTGAGAAAGGTAGAGAGGGGGAGGGGAAGGAAAGAGAGGGGGAGAGGGAGAGAGGGAGAGACAGATGGGAAAGAGAGGGGGAGAGGGAGAGAGGGAGAGACAGAGGGGAAAGAGAGGGGGATGGAGAGGGGAAGGAAAGGAGAGAGGGAGAGACAGAGGGGAAAGAGAGGTAAAGAGGGGAGGAGAGGGAGGGGAGAAAGAGGGAAAGAGATGGGGAGGGAGAGTGTAAAAGGTAGAGGGGGAGAAAAGGAGAGAGAGAGAGACAGAGGGAAAGAGAGGGGAAGGAGAGGGAGGGAGGGGGAAAGAGAGGGGGAGAGAAAGGGAAAAAAAGAGAGGGAGAGGGGGAGCGAGAGGGGGAGAAAGGTAGAGAGGAGAGGGAGAGAGAGAGAAAGGGAGAGAGGGAGAGAAGAGCCCAGAGAAAATCATCTTAAATGGACCACTCACAGGAATCTAACAAATAAAAGGTGTCTTGGCACAGCTGGGTGGTACCTGGAATTCATCTGTGTGAAGAGGACCCCATTGAAGAGTCTAATTTGCTCCAAAATGGTGTCAGTGGTTCCTGCAGAGCTCACCCAACATGCACTTGGGCACTTTTTTTGGCTTATGTATTTATTATTTTTATTCAATAGCACAAAATACAATTAAAACAGCAAGAAGATAAACAGCCTGAGGTGCCAGATTCACTCAAAAATTGTAGAAGGTCTTACCTGGGCGCTTGAATACACAGTTACTTTACAACGATGTGAGTCCAGTCACCAGTGAATCTCCTCGTTTTCAGATGGGGGTGATTGACAGGTGGATTAGTCAACCAGGGTTATGCCACACATTTTGTTTTTCAGTGCATACACAAACCAAAAACTATGACTTTGAGGTGACTATTCAAAATGAGAAAATTCAAACAGTCAGTGAAGGTGGCAAAAGGAGAAATTGCCATGGATTCTATCAGGATGACTGAGGGATTCTACACACAGTCAGTGAAGTTAAATACCTTGGCCTCATTCTGGACGAAAACGTCACATTTATCACACAAAATCCTTACCAAAGAAGATTAATATATAACTCTCCAGACTTCAGTGTTCATGAACGCAATGATCTTCTCGCATTGATCTTACTATATCACCTCATGGTCGCAGGCCTCCTCAGCCACATTGAAACCGCTCTGTTCATTATGCACATTAATTTTGACTTTAAGTTGAGACACAGGATCATTTACACCTGCACCAGATTGCACGCAGTACACCCTGACAGGTACGGCTGTGACTGTCCGGTATGCGGTGAGGCGCCTGAAGACCTCCTCCATCTGGCCGCCCGGTGTCCTGTCGTGCGGTCGTTCTGGACCCGGCTGCTGGACCTTCTCGCTCGGAGGCTGGCGTTGAGGCTCCCACCGCCGACGGCCCATGGAATCGATGACCCCGAGCTCTGGTTCTGCCTCTTTGGACCTGTCCAGCAGCGACCTCGGGGGCCGGACGCCGCCATGGTCAACTGGGACGCCGCCCGCCTCGTCCTGTCCATGGCCAGGTATTCTATCTTCGTGGCACGGAACCACCACCTCCACGGCGGCCGCGCAGCAGAGCACTAGCCCCTCTTCACAGCGTTCCTTAGCGCCCACGTTCGCTATCTCCATTCCGCAAGAGAAACGGAGTTTCGCGACACCTTCACCCCAGACAATACACTTTTCTCCATCTCCCGAACCGGTTCCCCTCAGATGGACTTCTGACCCCTACCCTCCTCCGCTGCGCTGCATCGCCCTTGCTCTCCCCCAGACCCCCTTTCTTTACCTGGAACAATCCCTTTGGACATCTCCACTCCCCGTTTCTCTTTCTCGAGCCCTTATACCCAGTGGTGTTTATTCCCGTGCCCACATCCCCCAATGTGTCGTCTGAGTACTTTGCGAATGTTATTGTGATTTTAAAATATGTAACTTAAATAATAAAAGATAAAAAAAAAAACTTAAGGTCCTGGACAAAAAGCCCAAACACTGGCACCACTTTGAAATTAGAAAGAAATATAATCTATTGAACTGAAAATTTTACTAATTTTAATCATCTTAAATTATTTTTTGTGTCTTAACTTTGATTTAGCACTGAATTCAGATTTGCCAGGACCATAAAATGTACAAGAGGTGCTACTAGTGGAAATTGTGTTGTCCCAATGAACAGGACAACTGTGGGTCAGTCCTCTTTCTCTGCCAAAGGGGCCAGACTGTGGAATTGCTTACCGGCTGATTTAAAATTGGAAACCAATAGCAACAAATGTAAAAGTAAATTCATATTATTGTGTTTCCAACCAAACATCCACTCACAGAAAATGTAATAATGCTGTGTATTTCTTATATGTTTGTAACTAATGTGTTTTGTCTGTTTATGCATGTAGCTTGTATTTTTTTTGACGGACAGGTGAGGAAAACTAGAGCTTGTGCTAAAACACTCAAAACAATGCATCTGGATAATGCAATTGTGATGTCCTTAATAAAACATAAAACAAAATTAAGTCATTCATTTAAAAAAAAGGGCTGACAAACAAATCAGTGAGCGAAGCACTAAACTGTGGTAATGTGTTTGTGTTACAGGTGACCAGACCACTTTCACTGAAATAAAAAAGAAAAAAAGAAAAGAAAATCTGTTTGCATGGTCACTGCTGTGAGATTCCATGCTGAATTTGCCGGGTCAGGTTTGTACGTCATTGGCTGACACCATTTTGGAGCAAATCAGCGTGTGTTCAATTCTTGGACTGATTTCACAAGCTCCATCCTGAGTCTGGACCAAGATCCTGACTCAATACAACTTTAATGAAACAAAATATCTGACACAGGGCTCTCAAGTTTTGAAGATTGCTAGGAGTGAGATTTCTGAGGAGCGGGGGGGGGGGGGGGAGGGGGGGGGGTGCTAGACCTGGTTTAGATTTGGTTAAGTCCTGGTTTAGTCCTGGTTTAGTGCCGGGTTATTCCCGGTTTAGACCTGGTTTAGTCTTGGTTTAGTCCTGGTTTAGTCCCAGTTGAATCCTGGTTTAGACCCGGTTTAGACCTGGTTTAGTCCTGGCTAGGTCCTGGTTTAGTCCTGGTTTAGTCTTGGTTTAGTCCTGGTTTAGTTCTGGTTTAGTCCTGGTTTAGTTCTGGTTTAGTTCTGGTTTAGTCCTGGTCTAGTCCTGGTTTAGTTCTGGTTTAGACCTGGTTTAGTCCTGGTTTAGTTCTGGTTTAGTCCTGGTTTAGTTCTGGTTTAGTCTTGGTTTAGTCTTGGTTTAGTCCTGGTTTAGTTCTGGTTTAGTCCTGACTAGGTCCTGGTTTAGTCCTGGTCTAGTCCTGGTTTAGTCCTGGTTTAGTCTTGGTTTAGTCCTGGTTTAGTTCTGGTTTAGTCCTGGTCTAGTCCTGGTTTAGTTCTGGTTTAGACCTGGTTTAGTCCTGGTTTAGTCCTGGTTTAGTTCTGGTTTAGTCCTGGTTTAGTCCTGGTTTAGTTCTGGTTTAGTCTTGGTTTAGTCCTGGTTTAGTTCTGGTTTAGTCCTGGCTAGGTCCTGGTTTAGTCCTGGTCTAGTCCTGGTTTAGTCCTGGTTTAGTTCTGGTTTAGTCCTGGTCTAGTCCTGGTTTAGTTCTGGTTTAGACCTGGTTTAGTCCTGGTTTAGTCCTGGTTTAGTTCTGGTTTAGTCCTGGTTTAGTCCTGGTTTAGTTCTGGTTTAGTCTTGGTTTAGTCCTGGTTTAGTTCTGGTTTAGTCCTGGTTTAGTCCTGGTTTAGTTCTGGTTTAGTTCTGGTTTAGTCTTGGTTTAGTCCTGGTTTAGTCCTGGTCTAGTCCTGGTTTAGTTCTGGTTTAGACCTGGTTTAGTCCTGGTTTAGTCCTGGTTTAGTCCTGGTTTAGTTCTGGTTTAGTCCTGGTTTAGTCCTGGTTTAGTTCTGGTTTAGTCTTGGTTTAGTCCTGGTTTAGTTCTGGTTTAGTTCTGGTTTAGTCTTGGTTTAGTCCTGGTTTAGTTCTGGTTTAGTCCTGGCTAGGTCCTGGTTTAGTCCTGGTCTAGTCCTGGTTTAGTCCTGGTTTAGACCTGGTTAAGTCCTGGCTTAGTCTTGGTTTAGACCTGGTTTAGTTTTGGTTAAGTCCTGGTTTAGTCCTGGTTTAGTCCTGGTTTAGTGCCGGGTTATTCCCGGTTTAGACCTGGTTTAGTCTTGGTTTAGTCCTGGTTTAGTCCCAGTTGAATCCTGGTTTAGACCCGGTTTAGACCTGGTTTAGTCTTGGTTTAGTCCTGGTTTAGTTCTGGTTTAGTCCTGATTTAGTTCTGGTTTAGTCCTGGCTAGGTCCTGGTTTAGTCCTGGTCTAGTCCTGGTTTAGTCCTGGTTTAGTCTTGGTTTAGTCCTGGTTTAGACCTGGTTTAGTTCTGGTTTAGACCTGGTTTAGTCCTGGTTTAGTTCTGGTTTAGTCCTGGTTTAGTTCTGGTTTAGTCTTGGTTTAGTCTTGGTTTAGTCCTGGTTTAGTTCTGGTTTAGTCCTGGTTTAGTTCTGGTTTAGTCCTGGTCTAGTCCTGGTTTAGTTCTGGTTTAGACCTGGTTTAGTCCTGGTTTAGTCCTGGTTTAGTTCTGGTTTAGTCCTGGTTTAGTCCTGGTTTAGTTCTGGTTTAGTCTTGGTTTAGTCCTGGTTTAGTTCTGGTTTAGTCCTGGCTAGGTCCTGGTTTAGTCCTGGTCTAGTCCTGGTTTAGTCCTGGTTTAGTTCTGGTTTAGTCCTGGTCTAGTCCTGGTTTAGTTCTGGTTTAGACCTGGTTTAGTCCTGGTTTAGTCCTGGTTTAGTCCTGGTTTAGTTCTGGTTTAGTCCTGGTTTAGTCCTGGTTTAGTTCTGGTTTAGTTCTGGTTTAGTCTTGGTTTAGTCTTGGTTTAGTTCTGGTTTAGTCTTGGTTTAGTCCTGGTTTAGTTCTGGTTTAGTCCTGGTCTAGTCCTGGTTTAGACCTGGTTTAGTCCTGGTTTAGTCCTGGTTTAGTTCTGGTTTAGTCCTGGTTTAGTTCTGGTTTAGTCTTGGTTTAGTCCTGGTTTAGTTCTGGTTTAGTCCTGGTTAAGTCCTGGTTTAGTCCTGGTTTAGTTCTGGTTTAGTCTTGGTTTAGTCCTGGTTTAGTTCTGGTTTAGTCCTGGCTAGGTCCTGGTTTAGTCCTGGTCTAGTCCTGGTTTAGTCCTGGTTTAGACCTGGTTTAGTCCTGGCTTAGTCTTGGTTTAGACCTGGTTTAGTTTTGGTTAAGTCCTGGTTTAGTCCTGGTTTAGTGCCGGGTTATTCCCGGTTTAGACCTGGTTTAGTCTTGGTTTAGTCCTGGTTTAGTCCCAGTTGAATCCTGGTTTAGACCCGGTTTAGACCTGGTTTAGTCTTGGTTTAGTCCTGGTTTAGTTCTGGTTTAGTCCTGATTTAGTTCTGGTTTAGTCCTGGCTAGGTCCTGGTTTAGTCCTGGTCTAGTCCTGGTTTAGTCCTGGTTTAGTCTTGGTTTAGTCCTGGTTTAGTTCTAGTTTAGTCCTGGTCTAGTCCTGGTTTAGTTCTGGTTTAGACCTGGTTTAGTCCTGGTTTAGTCCTGGTTTAGTTCTGGTTTAGTCCTGGTTTAGTCCTGGTTTAGTTCTGGTTTAGTCCTGGTTTAGTTCTGGTTTAGTCCTGGCTAGGTCCTGGTTTAGTCCTGGTCTAGTCCTGGTTTAGTCCTGGTTTAGTCCTGGTTTAGTCTTGGTTTAGTCTTGGTTTAGTCCTGGTTTAGTTCTGGTTTAGTCCTGGTCTAGTCCTGGTTTAGTTCTGGTTTAGTCCTGGTTTAGACCTGGTTTAGTCTTGGTTTAGTCCTGGTTTAGTTCTGGTTTAGTCCTGGTCTAGTCCTGGTCTAGTCCTGGTTTAGTTCTTGTTTAGACCTGTTTTAGTCCTGGTTTAGTTCTGGTTTAGTCCTGGTTTAGTCCTGGTTTAGTTCTGGTTTAGTCTTGGTTTAGTCCTGGTTTAGTCCTGGTTTAGTGCCGGGTTATTCCCGGTTTAGACCTGGTTTAGTCTTGGTTTAGTCCTGGTTTAGTCCCAGTTGAATCCTGGTTTAGACCCGGTTTAGACCTGGTTTAGTCTTGGTTTAGTCCTGGTTTAGTTCTGGTTTAGTCCTGATTTAGTTCTGGTTTAGTCCTGGCTAGGTCCTGGTTTAGTCCTGGTCTAGTCCTGGTTTAGTCCTGGTTTAGTCTTGGTTTAGTCCTGGTTTAGTTCTGGTTTAGTCCTGGTCTAGTTCTGGTTTAGACCTGGTTTAGTCCTGGTTTAGTCCTGGTTTAGTCCTGGTTTAGTTCTGGTTTAGTCCTGGTTTAGTCCTGGTTTAGTTCTGGTTTAGTCTTGGTTTAGTCCTGGTTTAGTTCTGGTTTAGTCCTGGTTTAGTTCTGGTTTAGTCCTGGCTAGGTCCTGGTTTAGTCCTGGTCTAGTCCTGGTTTAGTCCTGGTTTAGTCCTGGTTTAGTCTTGGTTTAGTCTTGGTTTAGTCCTGGTTTAGTTCTGGTTTAGTCCTGGTCTAGTCCTGGTTTAGTTCTGGTTTAGTCCTGGTTTAGACCTGGTTTAGTCTTGGTTTAGTCCTGGTTTAGTTCTGGTTTAGTCCTGGTCTAGTCCTGGTCTAGTCCTGGTTTAGTTCTTGTTTAGACCTGTTTTAGTCCTGGTTTAGTTCTGGTTTAGTCCTGGTTTAGTTCTGGTTTAGTTCTGGTTGAGTCTTGGTTTAGTCCTGGTTTAGTCCCAGTTGAATCCTGGTTTATACCCAGTTTAGACCTGGTTTAGTCTTGGTTTAGTCCTGGTTTAGTCCTGGCGAGTGAACAATTTTTCCCGAGGAGCGGGGGGAGGGGGGCGCCACGTCGAATTGCGTGTTGAGAGCCCTGTTTGTCTAAAGAGCTAACTTAAACAACAAAGCAACTAATGAGAGTTGTATAAATTAAGTTATTACCTGATGGTTCTCAGTTTGTTTTATCATCGCGCTGAGAGGGGCGGGGAGGAGGGACCGGGGCGGGCGGGAGCGGGCTCACCGCGGCTCACCATGGGCAGTTCGGCTCTGGGCCGCGCGTATTCCGCGCGTAAGCCGTCGGAGACACGGGGACTGAGGCTCAGCACGTGCCCGGGGCACGGCGCGTCTGCTCCGGCCTCGCTCGGACCGTGCGCCCGGAGCAAGGGGAGGTTTTTTTCCGCTGAAAACGCGCGGAGCCTGCATAAACTAAGCCACACAGACCGATTTTCTGGGCACAAAAAAAAAAAAAAAAGAAAGAAATCAACGTGAGAAATGCCATGTGTGGCGTGTGAGCGTGTGAACACGTCGAATTGCGTGTGTCACACTCTCAATGTGTGAGACTTGAGTATCTGACATAAGTTTACATGGTTCACTCATAGTCTTTCCAGGGTTGTTCAGGGCTCCTTATAATGCAGATTTTTGTAAATGAAGCAGGAAAACAAGAAAGAAATTACATAATTGATACTTCACAGTGTGGGTGTTCTACGTGTGTTTCTATGGTGGAGAGTCACCATGGAGATAAAAAGGTTTAAACAACACGTTTTCAGGAGCTTCTGATCAATATGAGTGTTCATGGTCCTGTTTAGGAAAATAAAGCTCAAATTAAAGACTAACAGGACCGCGGACGCTCGTTTTGATCACAGGCTCCAGAAATTCTGTTTTGGCTGTCTTTGCGAACGTCTGCAGTGTGTGACCATGGTAACTGCAGAACATTTCACCATACACATACAAGCAGAACCCCCCCCCCCCAGCATGATGTCACTACAAAGTATCAATGGCCTTTTCTTTGTCACTGCTAGATAGTGGCCATTGCTGTTTTAAATACAAGGTTATGTCCAGTTTGGGTCTTAGTACTGAATGTGTTTTGGGTCTTTTGGAGGGCCACATGCTCTGAAGGTCTGCCTCTCACAAGTGTGTGTTTAGATCATTTTAAAGTGTCAAAATAAGTCTTTAAGTCAATAAGTGGTCCCTCGCTTTCTTTTCGCTGCCTTGCTATTTCACAGATTTTTTTTTGTTTTTTTTGTTTTTTATAGTGTATCAGTGAAGACATGAGTCACTGGATCAGACCAGTGACCAGACCAGGACTAGACAGGACTAACCATGGACTAAACCAGGACTAAACCAGGACTAAACCAGGTCTAAACCACGTCTAAATCAGGTCTAAACCTGGACTAAACTAGGGATGGGGCCGATCCGATCCAGTATCGGTATCGGGTTCCGATATCAACGTAATTCACGGATCGGAAATTCCGATCCAACTTGCGAAAATTTCCGATCCATGTGCCATGTCTGTATATACACATTATCTGCTGAAATAACGTCACGAGCTCTGCTCCTGCTGTGGAATGGATTTCCTGAATGGAGGCGGATCTCAATGAGCCACACTTACGGAGCCCCCCATCCTCCCCCCGACTGGCACCTCTCTCCGTCTCTCCCTCTCGCGCAGAGCACGTGGAGCGGTACAAACTGTTCCCTGCTACTGCAGGACTGCTTACAAACTGTTTTCCCGCTATCTGGACTCTGTTCCTCTCCCTCTGATCCACATGCTCTCCCGACCTTCCTCTGTCTCTGCGTTGAGCTCTGGTTTAGGGGCCAAACTTCCTGGTCTTGCGAGAAATAGTGCAAGATAGCGCTAAAGGGGGCCACATTAAAGGGGGAACCATTAATGTTAATTTGTGAGTTTATTTTGTTTTCTTAAGTCTCTTAGTTAATTAAGTCATACCATATGGGGGGGTTATTCAAGTATTTTCTTTATTATGTTGAATTGCAGGTGTTTTATCATTATGGGGACCGTTATTTGCAGTTAAACAATAATGATGATAATATGGAAAACAAACAGTTTTGGTATCGGAACAGTATCGGTATCGGCCGATACCCAAATTCAGGTATCGGGATCGGATCGGAAGTGGAAAAATGTGGATCGGTGCATCCCTAGACTAAACCAGGACTAGACCAGGTCTAAACCTGGGATGGTCACACAGGGTGGTAGGGATGCCTGGGTGACAGGAGGTGTGGTCTTTGTTTACTTGCACGTGCCGGACCATGGAAGAGCCAAGAATCAACACGGACGGGCTTGGCCCAGACGCCGGGGCCGGGGGAGCCGCGGCAGGGGGAGCCGCAGTGGGGAAGGGGGGCACTTGTGCGCGGAGAGGGGACAGTGGGTCTTCCCCCGTCACGCCTAGTGGACGAACCCGGCACGTGCAAGGCCAGATCTCTGGGTGGCACTGGGGCCGTAGTTGGGGAAGTCCTAGAGAGCTGTGGAGTATCGCTCTTATGTAAGTTACCCAAGGCTGGTGGCGACGCATTGACGCCATTTCCCGAACTCCGGGGCGGTCTGATTTTGGAGCCGGGGTGAAATCCAACCAACCCTTGTGAGCGCGGGTTAGTGGGGGAAAATCCTCATGGTCCAGGATATTGAATTTATTTGACAAAGCTACATTCATAGTGGAAGAGGAGCGCTTACCATGTCCGCAGCCATCACGGGAGGAGGAGCAGGACAAGCGGTTTATTCGCTTACCTTGTCTGCAGTCATGCCAGGTGCCTTTGACTAACTACCTCTCCCTCGACCCAGCATTTATACAAGACAGAAATGTGCATGACACAGACGGCAGGTCGATCCAACAATCCTTTCATTGGTCTGCTCCAGGAAGGGCCCCAGGCGTTGGGCCCTCATGACTAGCCACCTCCTCCATGTGTGAGCCTCAGCTGATGTTTTCCTGTGGTGCCTGCACAAAGAATCACACTGCTCCTTTGTTATGGCCCCCTGGACCTCACAATACCCTGCAATACCCATGACATTTCCTATGCATCTGACTCCGCGTGCTTTCTGACTGTATCAGTCAATGATTGTGTAAGTGTGTGTGTGAAGAATATAAATCGTTTACACTCATTTAACACTAAATTGTAGACTACTAGACTAGAGTATTGTAATATTTAAAAACTCATATTCTTCAGATCATAATTCTACCCTGGGAAGGTTCTGGAGCATTTGCAGTTTGTTTCATAGAACATTCCTACTCTTCTGCCGACCCCAGGAGGATGTAGCAATGTCTGGACCACATCACAGACTTCAGGACCAGCTCCAGCTCCACCACCATCAGAGCCTCAGATAACCTTCCAGACGACCTCAACGCTTTCTACACCTGCTTTGAGGCCTCCACCACCCCCACAGAGCGCAGACACACCTCAACCATTCAAATCCTCAGCAACTTCTACCACTGCATCATCGAGTCCATCCTGACCAGCTGCATCACTGTGTGATACGGCAGCACTACTGTGAAGGACCGCAAATGCCTGCAAAGAGTGGTACAGATGGCCACAAAGATCACCAGGACTCCTCAACCCTCTCTGCAGAGTATCTACCATCACAGAGTTCACAGCAGAGCTGTCTCCATCATCAAAGACCCCACCCACCCCCAACATGGACTATTCACACTCCTACCTTCAGGCCGGAGGTACAGAAGTGTGAAAAGCAGGACCACTAGACTCAAGAACTCTTTCTGCCCAACTGCTATCAGACTCTTGAACCGCTGAGCAATAGCCCCCCCTCCTGGACATTGATTGACCGATACTTTGCACATGAGTAATTGCACTATTATTGACCAACTGTCAAATTAATCTGTCAGATTACAGCTGCACACGTAACTGCTCGAATGTTTACACTTCCTGTTTGCACACTATATCACGCATGCACACCGTTTTACAACTGACAGTTGCACATAAAACCAATGTTGCACATTATCTGTAAATATGTACATACCACCTAGCGCATATTTTTCATAGTGTATATTCTGTAAAGATAGTTTCTATTTGATTTTTTTTTTTTTCCCATGCTTCTCTTCATCTTATTTATCTATTTAAATTTTTTGCATGCTCTTGGCATCCAGTGTGGGCAGCAAAGTAAGAATTTCATTGTACAGGGAAACATGTTTCTTTACTGTGCATATGACAATAAAAGCTTTGAATCTTTGAATCATTCAGTGTTACCGAACATAACATTTTGGAGTTTAAAGCAAGCATTAAGTATGAATATAATAAGATTATTGTTCACAATACCCAGAGTTTTGTTTTGTTTAATTCGCACACGTTTAACACACAAACCTGCATATTTAGTCTTAGTTCTTCTTTCAAATTGAAAACCCTCTGTTCCATCGTGTGATGTCATGTGGTAATACAGGAAGTGCTCCACTTTTTTTTAAACTCCATTCACTTCATTAGAATAATTTGGATGATTTCAGTCAATCTCTACTAAACTAAAGTAGCTGAAAAAAGTAGCTCTTAATTTGAAAACTATCATTACATGACATCACAAGGTGGAACAGAGCATTTCGAGCTTTGGAGATGTAGAGAGACTAATTAACCAGGACTAATCATACATGTGAGTGAAAAAAACACAACTCTGGATCTGTTTTTTACGAGCTAACAACATTATAACTAGTGCTCTCTTTAATCGCGATTAACCTCATAAATGTCATAGTTAACTCGTGATAACTCATTCACTGCCGGCCTGTTTTCAGAATTCAATCCTCCAGACTGCCGGAGGTTTCAGTGGATTTTCACTGATTTTACAAGACTAACAGAATACTGAGTTCTGGCACACATCAAAATAAAGTTTAGACTCTCTTCTTTCACCTGGAAAAAAATTATGCTTCTAACCTTTTCGGTTCTCAAGTAAATGATAGTAGAACATCGGGAAGTTTCAGCAAAAACACTGTTTTTTGACAACAAAGTGGAGAAAACGAGCATTTTGTGTAAAGAAGGATTTTAAGCAAATCTGTGATTTTGACGTCAATACTTATTGATTTAGTGACACCTCAAACATCTAAAATAACAGAGAAAGAGATTTTTGATGACAAAGTACATTTTTTATTTACAAATATAAGAATATAAGGCTCTGTGAATTGAAAATTCCTTCAAATCAATAGTGGCAAGAGATGTTTACAGGATATAATATCTTTTCATATAAAATAGAACTTTGTTGAGGCTTTGTCTGAGGCCCAGAGTACAGATCCATAATAAAAACTAATACACACACACACACACACACACACACACACACACACACACACACACACACACACACACACACACACACACACACACATGTACATACACACAAACCCATGCATAAACCTTTACACACACACACAGCTATACCCACACACACACACACACACACACACACGCGCGCACACGCACACACGCGCGCATGCACACACGCGCACACGCACACACGCGCACACGCACGCACGCACGTACACACACATATAACTTCATTCATTACAATTACCACACAGCAGCATCATGTAAACTTAATTCTTCTCATCTCATGCCTCTCTGGAGACGAGTATCTACTGCTCCAAGTCAGTACTCGTCCTCCTTTGTGCTGTATTAATTCTGATCAGAGTCCCTACTCCGTGCAGCGTGAGCACGGCACGTCCCCTGCCCCGGCAGAGCAGATCTCTGCCCCGACCTCGCTGCTTGATCCGGCTTGTCTCTGCGATCCTCTGATCCAGATCCTGGGTCCCAAGAGCGATCAGACCGCTCCATAGGCGCTGATCAACAGTCATCTGCTTTTCCGGGTTCCCTCGCCTCGCCATCTTGCTCCTCTCGCCAATACACACTACACACACTACACTCTTCCTCTATTCCGCGTCTCCGATCGGCAGATAATAATACAAGATCGCTACCTACAGGTTGGGAGGTGTGAATTACACCTTCAAAGCTGCTCCAGGTCGTATCCTAGCAACCCCCGCTGAAAAACGTCTTTGACGTCTTTATACGTCACGGCACTCAACGTTTGGATTCGAGGGGACGTAAAAAGACGTCTCCGGCAGTCAATGAGTTAATAGCAAATTAATCGCACATATTTGTTTATTGAATCATTTTAATTCTCTTATCAAGATAGAAAAGTGAATATCATTGCTTTGTGCAAATGTGTTTTTATTGCAAACCGTAACAATTGTCAGTGAGACAACTTTGTGTTGGATGTTCCACTCTTTGGCTATTCTCATGAAGTGCTCTGCATCAGTGTGAGTGAAGTGCTTTTCTTCTGTCTTCATCACAGTCAAAGCGACTGAAGTTCCCACTGTGGGTAAAATAATGTGCTGTGACCCTGAGGTAGTTCTCATTACTGAGGGACGTGCTGTACTTTCCAGTTACAGTGACTGTTTCTCTGCCCCGGAGCCTGCTGTATTAGGGGGTGCACTCGTGCTGGGACTTTTGGGCTTTTTGGACCGTGCTCGAACCTGAGGTTCTGTGGCCTGCGTTCGCACCTGCGCAGCCGGGCCATTGCGATGATGTCGATGTTTGTTTGGCACTGGAGAGGGTGGGTCCAGCGGCATGGGGTGTCTATTGAGTGGTGGCACTGATGTGGGTCCTGCTGCGGTGAGCGCTCCTCCGTGGGTTTGTGGATGTGGTGGCGGCACGGGGGATTGGGGGCGGCCGGGAGGCTGTGGGGCTGCCGTCGCTGTCCGTGGTCCTTGTCGGGGGTGGACGTGGATTCGCCATATGTTTTGGACTTTGTTTGGTGTTTTCCTTGCCGGATCCTGTAGTTTTTCTTAAGAGCAGTAGCCACAGCTTATGAAAAAACTAGTTCATTACAAAGAGTGATAATTTTGTGATAAAAAAAAATAAAATAATAACAGCGTTAAAATTGTTTTGTGTTAATGCATTAATAGCACTATATTTTTGACAGCCCTAAGTATAACATGACTTAAAACTCACAAGAGTCCATTTTGTATAATAAGATCAACCTTATGTGGATCAAAACATTGGATAAATATAGAGTACATCATATGAAGCATGAGAATCGTCAATAACATTTCTGTATTAGTTTGATGGAGATGGAAATGGAGATGGATTATGAAAGCAGATGTTCACCTCTGAGCCCTTTTGAAAGATAATGTTGTTTATTTCAGTATAGTGTGAATGGTGTTGTGTAGACCACTCCAGCCATGATAAGCCCCATACAACACAAATCAATATCTCAGTATAATATTGATTGTGTATATGTCTTACATGCTTCAGTTTGGACCGACATTGCATATCATGGGAAACGGTGTAATAAAGAAAGATTCTTGGCCTTAAGGCTACCACATGTGGTTCATTGGTAGAGTGAGTTTTCATGTTAACATCATAGTATCCATTGTGTTAAAGGTCACACAACTTTTCTAGTGGGGAGTCCGTCACGTGCTTGTCTCCGTGGAGATGTTATTGCTTTGCCTGGAATGTTCCAAGGTATCATATATATTAAATGGATGTGTTTTGCATTCATTCAGTAGCCGGTGTTTCTTTTGTTCCAACATACTTAAAAAAGAAGAAGAAGAAGAAGAAGAAGTGAACTTTATTGATCTCACACTGGAGAAATTCTTCTCTGCATTTTAACCCATCCTATATATATATACATATATTAGGAGCAGTGGGCAGCACACACATTCGGGCGCCCGGGGACCATCTCCATGATCTTCTTGCTTCGGTTTGGTCAGGACCTAAGCTGGAGTACCTATGGTGCAGCTTTGTTACTGTGCATGGGTTCACTTCTCCACAGATCTGACCCATATTTGCCCTGGTGGAGTCATCTGCTTGTATCCATGAAGATTGAAATATTGAATGGTATACAGTAAAATCATTCTAGGTTTACAAAACGAGGTTAGCTTACCTTAGAATGCTTTGCACAGGTCAAACTCTGTATTTCACCATAAACTTGCTCTCAATTTGTCCGTAAGGATCCAGCGAATAAAACCCAGTAAAACAATTTAGTCCAAAACACGTGTTAGATCCATTACGACGTGTGATCCGGCAACATGTAGTCGAGTTGTAAAATGAAACCAGGGGGTTGGTGAAATTTTTCATTTATGTGACATATTTTGCATCTAAGAAATTTTGTATTTCTTAGATGCAATTTCCTGCATTCTAGTCCATTTTAGGGTGACTTGTTAGACATAGCAAATCCTAAATCCCATCTGATTCATAGCTTGCATTCTCAGTTGCATGGCCTCCACAAGACAATACTATTTATCGGAAAGAAACAACCCTCCTGGTGAATTTCAGTAATTAACGGGCAACAATCTGAGTAATTCCCCGTTAAAGATCTGCTTGTGGAACAGAAAAGAACTTATTTGCATGACATTAAGCTAAGCTCTCCCCTATCACTGACATCACTGTGGAGTTTCAGGGCAGGGCAGAATTAGAACGTACTTTGTTAAAATGGAAATGCTTTTACAACAAAAACTCCATATAATCATTCAATAATCAATAATACACAGGATATATGTTATCACACGCACACACACACAGTCTGGACACACACACATACCTTAGTTCAGACCTGGTTTAGACCTGGTTTAGTCCTAGTTTAGTCCTGGTATAGTCCTGGTATAGTCCTGGTTTAGTCCTGGTTTACACCTGGTTTAGTCTTGATTTAGACCTGGTTTAGAGCTGGTTTAGTCCTGATTTAGTCCTGGTTTACACCTGGTTTAGTCCTGATATAGACCTGGTTTAGACCTGGTTTAGTCCTGGTTTAGTCCCAGTTTAGACCCAGTTTAGTCCTGGTTTAGTCTTGGTTTAGACCTAGTTTAGACCTGGTTTAGACCTGGTTTAGTCCTGGTTTAGTCCTGGTTTAGTCTTGGTTTAGACCTGGTTTAGACCTGATTTAGTCCCGGTTTAGTCCTGGTTTAGACCTGATTTAGTCCCGGTTTAGTCTTGGTTTAGACCTGGTTTAGACCTGATTTAGTCCCGGTTTAGTCTTGGTTTAGACCTGGTTTAGACCTGATTTAGTCCCGGTTTAGTCTTGGTTTAGACCTGGTTTAGACCTGCTGTCAGCTAATCTGTCCCTTTGATGCAGAAATAATCTGATAATATGACTCACCCATAAGAATGCGGTCACTCCCGATAGTTTGCGTATCCCTGTATGCACGTTCTCCGGAGCTCCGGAGAAACGGCCATAATCCCAAACGTATCCCGTGTCCCGAGGCGAGAGTTCCTTCTTAAGTAGCATTAACGTAGCAAGTTAAGGATTCTTCTTCTCTTGGAAATGCCGCGTACATATCACGCGGCTCACTCACAGCTGATCGGTGAACAGGCGCAAACACAACAGCGCTAATCGTCATGATTGGCGGTGCGTAATTATGCTGCAACATGATTGGAAGCTGGAGCGCAGTTCAGCCTATGATTAGCTCTTGGCACTGGCTATTTTGACTTCAAAACGGCGAATTTCAGTGAGGAATTTTCATGCCTGATTGATAAAATGCCACAAGGGATGGAAGAAGGGATGCCCGTTTTAGAAGAGGGATGATTTTGACTATTTTTTACCCCAGGGGGGATTCCACCCCAACCCCCCCAACCCCCAACCCCCATCCCCCCTCAACTTGAGTACTGCTTATTGGTGTTTTATTGCCCGCTTTAAAAATACATTAAATCAAATTCTTATTCCAACAGATAAGAGTACTTTTATGAAACTAGACAACAGAGGTGGGTAGTACTCAGTTACATTTACAGAGTCAGTCTATTTATGGTTCTTGGCATAGTTTTCCTCCTAAATGTAACCATGTTTATTCCAAAAAAATGATTTATATATATGTAGCTCAATGGGAGGAACAAGTGGGGTATAAAGAGTAGTCCTTTTTCATTGTCCTGGTGACAGAGCAGGTAACGTTGGTGTGCTGTGTGTGACCGAACCTGAGCTTAACCTGTTATTTTTGCTCACTGTAAATACTACTTTTGAACTGTTTGGGGTAATTTTCACAAATATATACGTATTTACTCTTACTTGAGTAATATCTTGGACTGCTTTTTACTTTTACTTGAATAATATTATTTTGAAGGAACGTTACTCTGACCTCTGCTAGCCAAAGGCTCCTCATATTTATTGACTGTATGTGGGTGGTGTTGGTGTTTTTGTTTGCCCGTTCAGATCTCTCTTTAGTGTTATATTTCATTTCACATTTTACGGACTAAATAACCTTTATAAACATTTACAGGGGTGAATGGATTTTGCCATTTTGAAAGTTTATTTACACTGAATGTTTTTGAATCTGGAGAGAGAGACCAGTGAGTGACAGGAGGGGGGATCAGAACAGAAGAGGAAGGCAGGAGGCTCTAATTTGAATGCTCCTCTGAGGGTTTATCCTGAAGAAAATACAGATGTGATGCTTCCATTGGTTTGGTTTGAATGGTTAGCGGAGGAATGCAAACTCAACTTTTATGAAAACTTTTAACCATGATACAAAGATGTCCTCTCATAAAAACATACCTGGTGTTGTGTGGGTTTTTTAAAACTCACAGGGATGAAAGAGTTCCGTTTTTTAGCGGATCTCCGCTTTTTTTTCAGACGTGGGGTAATTTTTTATTTTTTTTTTAATATCTGTGCAAATTCGTTGAGAAAGATTTTGGGTGTATATATATATATGTATAGTTGTGTTTAGGGTCGCCAACCGTCCCTGAAAAACAGAATCGTCCCGTATTCAGAACAAAAGTACGTGTCTCGTATTAAACTTCGTATTAAACTGCGGGCCGCGCGAGCCCGTGTCTGGAGCCGTGGATCGAGCGAGTGAGCGCAGCTCTCGTAACAGTGTGTACCATTGCGTGTACACAGGTTAAACATTATAAAACATCCTATACCTCATCCTACCTGCCCGTGCCTCACTTAACGCGTCGCTCCTCGCTTTTTCACCTGCGCCTTTTAGCGCGCATAAGCTCCTCCTCAATGCGCTCTGATTAGACAAAGTGCAAAGCAAAACCAAATCCAATATATACTACTAGTAGGCCTACCTGTTAATAAAATGTGTTTTTTTTTGTACTTTTATGTACAGTTTTACTTTATTGCTAACATATAGCATATAGAAACCAAAATTTCTGAAATTTTTCCAGCGGGGGGGGGGTGCGCCGTGCGCCGTGACTTTCGCTTTTTTCATGATTGACCACTTTCATCCCTGAACTCATTCACACATGTTTAGGTTGAAGTTAAAGGGCCCATATAGAGGTACCATAGAGAGCATCCTCACCAGCTGCATCACTGTGTGGTATGGCACCTGCACCGTGTCCTGCCGGAAAAAAAGCTACATCAAGTAGTGAGAGCAGCTGAGAGAATCATGGGTGTCTCTCTCCCCTCCCTGCAGGACATCTACTGCGCGCCTCACCCGCAAAGCTCTCTGCATTGTCATCCCACCCACCCATCTAACTACCTCTTCAGTCTGCTGCCATCAAGGAAGGAGACTGAGGAGCCTCAGGGCCAAGACCAGCAGACTGAAAGACAGCTTCATCCACCAAGCTGTCAGGATGCTGAACTCTCTCCCTGCCCTGCCCTCCTTCCACCAATGACACTGCTGCTTAAATGTCACTTAAAGCACACTGACACTGCTGCTTAAAATACACTTAAATTACACTGACACTGCTGCTTAAATGACACCATCTGAGCTTTATTATGCTACACATTCTGTGCTTTACCTATTTGTGTTATATACAAGTTTACTGTACTTTTGCTGCGGGTATATGTGATGTTTTAGTCATTGTGTTTATTGTCTTATCAGATGTTTTATGTTCACTGTGGGCCTAGGGAGTAGAGGTAAGATCTTAAGTCATTTTAGTATACATTTTTATAAACATATATTTATTTTTAAAAAGTCAGCGAGAGAAGCCCGAGCCCGACCCGACCTGAAGCAATCATTGACATTTTGGGTCGGCTCGGGCTCGGGCTCGGGCTTCTCTCGCTGACTTTTTAAAAATAAATATATGTTTATAAAAATGTATACTAAAACGATGTGTGGATACTAAACTAAGGAATACTTGTTTTAAAATAAATAATTTGGCTAAAACAGAGAAGGCGCTGTAATGTAATTGCTATTTAACTACTAAACAGGAGCCGCAGAGCCAGAGCATGCTCTGCGCACGTGACCGCCCCCTCTTAATAATCTTCCCCTCCGCTCCGCTCTCTCTGCTTCTCTCTCTTAAAGTGCCGCGCCGCGCTAGATTCTTAAGGACGTACTGCTGCTGTGGTTTATGGCCCAATTTTCAACCCGTCAAAATGACGGACGGCCTTAAATTTTTCCCGTCAACTCTTTAAAAAATCCGTCAATGATGGAAAATTGTCGGTTAATGTACCCTCTGCAGAAACAAATATAAAAGATGTAAATGTTTATACAGTCTTGTTTAACTTAGATTTCGTTACAAAAGACTGGCTTTAATTTGTTATCATAAATCACCCCTCCTCCTCCCGAGTCCTCACAAATAAAATATGAAATTTCGGGTTTGCTTCGGGCTCGGGCCTGCAAATCAAGTTAATTGGTCGGGTTCGGGCCGGGTCGGGCTTTAATACCCACGTTCCGGGTCGGGTCGGGCTGGATTTTTTAGGCCCGATCTTACCTCTACTAGGGAGTGCTGCAGTTTCAAATCCTGTGTGTGCAACCTGTACATATGGTTTTGACAATAAAGCTGACTTTGAACATATTATGCAATTTTTTAAAGCTATATCCTAATGTTGTTTCCTCATCACAAAAACACCCGGAGTTGTGTTTTGTTTCATTCACACATGTTTAACAAACAAATCCTGCATAATTAGGCTGAGTTCTTGTCTCAAATAGAAAACACTCTGTTCCAACTTGTGATGTCATGTGGTAATACAGGAAGTGCTCCATTGTGTTTTTAAACTACACCTTCACTAGAATCATTTGGATAATTTCAGCCCTGGAATTCTCTACTGAACTAAAAGTAAAATATAGCTGCTAAACTTGAGTGGAAAGGAGCATTTTGACCTTTGGAGATCTAGACAGACCCCCAAGATACTTGAACTCCTCCACTTGAGGCAAGGACTCCCCACCCACCCAGAGAAGGCAAGCCACCTTTTTTCGGTCGAGAACCATGGCCTCGGATTTGGAGGAGCTGATCCTCATCCCAGTCGCTTCACACTCGGCTGCGAACTGCCGCAGTGCACGCTGAAGGTCCTGGCTCGATGAAGCCATCAGGACAACATCATCTGCAAACAGCAGAGATGAGATCCTGTGTTCCCGAAACCGGATCCCTTCCGGCCCCTGACTGCGCCTAGAAATTCTGTCCATAAATATAATGAACAGAACCGGTGACAAAGGGCAGCCCTCGCGCAGTCCAACATGCACCGTAAAGAGGTCTGACTTACTACTAGCAAAGCGAACACAGCTCCTGCTCTGGACATACAGGGACCGAACAGCCCTTAGCAAAGAATCCCATACTCCCAGAGCACTCCCCACAGGACCCCACAAGAGACATGGTCGAATGCCTTCTGCAGATCCAAAAAGCACATGTGGACTGGTCAGGCAAACTCCCATGCACCCTCGAGCATCCGATGGAGAGTATAGAACTGGTCCAGCTTTCCGCGGCCGGGACGAAAACCACACTGCTCCTCTTGAATCCGAGGTTCGACCATCGGTCAGATTCTCCTCTCCAGCTCCCTGGAATAGACCTTACCGGGAAGGCTGAGGAGTATGATTCCCCAATAGTTGGGGATTCCCCGATAGTCCGGTCCCCCTTCTTAAACAGAGGGACCACCACCCCAGTCTGCCAGAGGTATTGTCCCCGACTGTCACACGATGTTGCAGAGACATGTCAGCCAAGACAGCCCTACAACATCCAGAGACTTAAGATACTCAAGACAGATCTCATCCACGCCCGGGGCCTTGCCACCGAGGAGCTTTCCAACCACCTCAGTGACTTCAGCCAGGGTGATAAACGAGTCCGTCTCCGAGTCCCCAGCCTCTGCTTCCTCCTCAGAAGACGTGAGGGCGGGATTGAGGAGATCCTCAAAGTATTCCTTCCACCGCCCGACAACATTCCCAGTCGAGGTCAACAGCTCCCCACCCACACCGTAAACAGTGTTGGTGAAGCACTGCTTCTCCCTCCTGGATCGCTGGACGGTTTTCCAGAATTTCTTTGTGGCCGTCTGATAGTCCTCCTACATTGCCTCTCTGAACTCCTCCCAAGCCCAAGTTTTTGCCTCTGCGACCGCCCAGGTTGCAGCGCGCTTGGCCCGCCAGTACCCATCAGCTGCCTCAGGAGTCCCATGAGCCAACAAGGCCCGATAGGACTCCTTCGTCACCCTGACAGCATCCCTTACTTCCGGTGTCCACCACCGGGTTCGGGGATTGCCGCCACGACTGGCACCACAGACCTTACAACCACAGCTACGAGCGGCCGCATAGACCAGTGTTTCCCAACCTTCTTTGTCCTGTGTACCCCCTGAGCCTTTTTGTCATACCTCGAGTACCCCCTCACTCATACGTGTTGATAATTCTCCAAAAGTAGAACGTGATCCAACGGATTATTAAATGAAAATCATTTTATTTCATCTCTTTAATTTGAAAATTTAATTCTCAGGCATTTTCTCTCTTTTCTTTAACTCAAATTACTCAAATTAGAATTAGAAAATTCAAAAAAATCTCCCCCTGCGCCTAGCAGCGACACTGCCGAGTGCCCCCTGCAGTGTGCTCGCATAACCCTAGGGGTACTTGTACCCCTGGTTGGGAAACACTGGCATACACAATAGAGGCCAAGAACAAAGCCCACTCGGACTCCATGTCCCCAGCCTCCTCGAAAGGCACCTGGAAAGGTGTGAGTTGAAGGTCTCTCTGTCAGAGGGCTCTGCCAGACCTTCACAGACCTTCACTATACGCTTGGACCTGCCTAGACCTGTATTTTATTTTTACTTATACATATACATTTATATTATCCTGTATTTGATACCAGTCTCTTGCTATTTTTGCTACTTATTTTGAATTTTTTATAACAATTTTTATTTTTTCTCTTTGTTATTATAATATATTGTGATGTGTGAGCAACTGTGTCCAAATACTTTTCCTTGTGGATCAATTAAGTTTGTCTTTGAAACAAAACACAACTCCAGGTACGTTTTTGATGAGGTAACATCATTCTAACATGACTTAAAAGTCACAAGAATATAGGACCTTTAAGATAATATAAAAATACATTCACAGTCACACATTAAAGGTACACTATGTAACTTTTTTTGTTTTTTTCTATGGAGATGTCATTGCGCTGCCTGGAATGTGCCACAGTATGACGTTAAACAGCTCTGCCTTACATGTATTCAGTTACAGGTGATTCAAGATTCAAGATTGTTTATTTGTCATATGCAGAATCAACATAAGGTCAACAATGCAATGAAATGCTTAGGATCAGAAGAACCGTTTACTCGCTACGATAGTCCAAAAAAAAGTACAGCATGCAATAATAGTACATGATAAAAAGTCTTGCAAAAAGTGCAGGGGAAGAAGTAAACAATATAATAAAAAAAGTAATAAAATGTAATAAAATAAAAGGTACAGGTAGAGTTAAATAAGGTGTAAGTAGAATATTTCACAGATTGCACATAGTATAAGTATTACACGTGGGTTATGAAGCAGGTTATTGCACAGGTAACAGTAGTTTACAGTGAGGTAGTGACAAACATACATTCGTATAGAGCAGTAGCAGTAAACATATTATGCATAATGAAAAGTAGTTTAGTGCAGTATTATTGAGAGTTCAGTATTATTTAGAGTATTATCCAGAGTTCAGTAGTCTGACAGCTTGGGGGTAATAGCTGTCTTTTTGTGCGTGCTGGCAGGCTCCTGTATCGTCTACCAGAGGGTAGCTGAAGGAAAAGTCCTTGTGTTGGATGAGTATGGTCCTTAGTGATGCTGCGTGCCTTACGCAGACCCCTGCTGTGGTAAATGTCCTGGATGGAGGGGAGACTGCTGCCAGTGATGTCCTCTGCCGCTCGCACCACCCTCTGTAGTGCTTTGCGGCTCTGAGCGGTGCAGTTCCCATACCACACTGTGATGCAGCCCGTCAGCAGGCTCTCGATGGTGCACCTGTAGAAGTTTGTGAGGATGCTTGTGTTCATACCAAACTTCCTCAACTTCCTCAGGAAGTAGAGTCTTTGTCGGGCTTTCTTAACCACAGTGTCTCTATGTAGTGTCCAGGACAAATCCTCAGTGATGTGTACACCAAGGAACTTGAAGCTGCTGCTCGACCTCAGCGTTGTTGATGAAGATGGGGGGATGCTGGTCTACACACCATCTCCTGAAGTCCACGATCATTTCCTTAGTTTTGCTGACGTTCAGAGAGAGGTTATTTTCCTGACACCAGCTGGTCAGTGATTTCCCCTCATCTCTGTAGGTGCTCTCGTCGTTGTTGGTGATGAGGCCTAAGATGGTGGTGTCGGCAAACTTGAGGATGATGTTGGAGCTGTGCCTGGCGGTACAGTCGTAGGTGAACAGGGTGTACAGGAGAGGGCTGAGAACACAGCCCTGGGGTGCCCCAGTGCTGAGGACACATGTGGAGGAGACGTGGCTGCTGATCCTCACCACCTGTGACCTGATAGTGAAGAAGTCCCATATCTAGCAGCAGATGGACGTCCCCAGGCCCAGGGCGGTGAGCTTAGAGACCAGTTTGGGGGGGATTATGGTGTTGAATGCCGAGCTGTAGTCAATGAAGGGCATTCTCACATATGTGTTTCCTCTCTCCAGATGACTGAGAGAGGTGTGGACTGCTAGAGTAATGGCGTCGTCTGTAGACCTCTTTGCTCTATATGCAAACTGCAGGGGGTCCAGGGTGTCGGGGAGGGAGTCACAGATGTGTCTCTTGAGTGGTTCAAAGCACTTCATGATAACAGATGTGAGTGCTATGGGCCGATAGTCATTAGGACAGGATGCTGTGGGGGTCTTTGGGATGGGGACTACAGTGGAGGTCTTGAAGATGGTGGGCACGATAGACTGGCTCAGAGACAGGTTGAAGATGTTAGTGAACCCTCCGGCGAGTTGGTCAGCACAAGCCCTCATCACCCGTCCGGGGATGCCGTTGGGTCCTGGTGCTTTGCAGGGGTTCACTTTCTTGAACACCCGTCTCACTGTAGCAGTGTCTTTACAAAGTACAGCGTCCTCACTGTCCACATGGGGTCTGGTGACAGGTGTGGTGTTATCTGCATCAAACCAGGCATAGAAGGTGTTGAGTTTGTCCGGAAATGATGCGCTGGGCAGTTCCACTGGCCTCCTCCTCCCCTTGTAGTCAGTGATACAGCGTAGCCCATGCCACACGCATCTCAGGTCGCGGCTCTGCTGGGCAGACTCCACTCTCTCCCTGTAGTCCCTCTGGGATGTCCTGATGGTCTTTCTGAGGTCATACTTGGCTGCTTTGTAGGCTTTGGGGTCTCCTGAGTTGAAAGCAGTGGTGCGAGCTTTCAGTTTAGCACGCACCTCCGGTCCCACCCAGGGTTTCTCATTAGGGTAAGTGCAGATGGAGATTTTGGGCACCGTGTCCTCACTGCACTTCCCTATGTAGCCTATGACAGAGTCTGTGTACGCATTAATGTCCCCATCCGCTGCGTCTGCAAACATCTGTCAGTGTGCTGTTTCAAAGCAGTCCTGTAGCACCTCATCAGACATACTGGTCCATTTTGTATTTGTCTGGGAACCGTTTTTTCCAGTTTAAGCCTTTGTACGCGGGCAACAGCAAAATCGTTCTATGGTCAGATTTATCAAAGGCTGGGCGGAGGAGGGGTTTGTAACTGTCTTTAAATGGGGTATAACAATGGTCTAATGTCTGGGATATGTGCTGGTAGTATTTTGGTAGAACCGTTTTCATATTAGCTTTATTGAAATCCCCAAAACAATGAAAGCTGCATCAGGGTGTGAGTTTATAATCCCATACAGTTGTTCTAGGGCTTCTGTTTTAGCAGCTTGTGGTGGAATATAGACTACAGTGAGGATTACAGCACTAAATTCTCTCTCTTTGATGGTTAGCAGCTCTAGGGCTGGAGTGCAGCGGGTTGTTAAAATACTTACAAGTGGTTTTATAGCTCAAAAATACCTAGAAAAACAAGCATTCTGACTGTCAGCGAGGTCGCCTATCCACAGATCTGACCTGTAACTTGGTCTGGATTGGTCTCCATGAAGACAGAAAGGTTTACGGTGAAATATCATCTCTGAAATGAAACCACAGATTCAGTCAAATGCACATGCACATTCAAAGATTCAAAGATTCAAAGCTTTTATTTTCATATGCACAATACCACAATAACGATGAAACATGGGAAATATCATAGGAATTCATTATAGCTTTTGTTAATTAGCTTGTCATTTGAACCAGATAAAGGCTCATAATTTGATGAATCGCCATTGTTTTAATACACACTGAAGATTGAACACTGCCCCATCCTGGTCATTTTGGAATAGAAAAAAAATTATAGAATTAGAGAACTTGTTAAAGGAAAAGTAACATTTTTTACCATTTGAGCCTTATTTCGGTAATAAAACAAGTTGTTTTACTCACCCATAGCACTTTGGTGTCATATGGAGCACTTCCAGAGATGTTTTAGATTTGCGTTAGCCTAGCGCGACTTCTAGCCATAGCTCGGGGCATATAATATATTCCCCGAGCAAATATGCCCCGTGCGGGCTCCAAATAACACAAACTTTAGCACTTTTCAAATCATAGAAGCTCGATGTCTTAGTCTATGATTTCGTTTGAGTCAAAAGTGGCCTGTAATCCGAGATTTATCCATAGTTTACAGCTTTGCGTTTCATGTTTGGGTCCCGGAAGCTGAGAGCGAAATAAACTGCGCACTGGCGTCCTCATCTACTCAAAACTATGGCTAAATCTCGGATTACAGGCCACTTTTGACCAAACAAAATCGTAGACGAAGACATCGAGCTTCTATGATTTGAAAAGTGCTAAAGTTTGTGTTATTTGGAGACCGCAAACATGTTCCCCCGAGAACTCACATTATGGAGATCGCAAATCTAAAACATCTCCGGAAGTGCTCCATATGACACCAAAGTGCTATGGGTGAGTAAAACAACTTGTTTTATTACCGAAATAAGGCTCAGATTGTAAAAAACATTAATTCTCCTTTAATACTATACAGGCAAAGCAACAACATCTCCATGGAGAAAAGCATTTGGCAAACCATCCACCAGAAAAGTTACACAATGTAGCTTTAGCAATACAAATGTTGCATGGGATAAATCAGGTACAGGGCCTTTATACATATTTTTCTTGTTTTTATTCCAACACAGGTGTGGATTTTCCCAAAATACATTTTTTCTGAGAGCGGGGTCACCTCTCCACAGACCTGACCTGTAACGACCTGCTATTGGCACCTGCTTGTCTCCATGGAGCAGCAGTATAATGCATGTTAACCCAAAACCTGCATAAATAGCGAATGTTGTGCCAAGAAAGAAAGTTTAAAAGATTCCTCAAATCAATATTCAAATCACACACTTGGCGCTAGTGCAATTTTCAGTGGTGACCCAGAAGAGGGAGAGGTCCTATCTGACACCAGGTCCAATCATTTCAGGTCTATGTGTTATGTGTGCTTGTGTGTGTATATTTGTATGAATATATATGTGTGTGTGTATGTGTGTGTGTGTGTGTGCATGTTGTGTAGTGAGGGCTCAGAGCTGTCAGCAAATGGAAGTCCTGCTCCAAACTGAAAAATAAAGGAGATTTTCCATGTGATTTACATATCCAAAATGTTACAGGTGAAAAGAGGTGTGTTTGGCGATATCCATCACTCTCCCTCTCTCTCCTACATCAACCCCTCTTCTTTCCATCATCATTCCTCTCTCTCTCTCTCTCTCCCCTCACCTCCACCCCTCTCACTCTCTCTCTTTCTCTATCTCTTTTTCATCCCTGTCATCCCTGTCTTGCTTTCTTTGTCTCCTCCTCTCACTATCTCTCTCCCCCTCTCTCCCTAATCCTTCCTCTCTCTTTTTGATTCTCCCTCTTCCTCTCTCTCACCTACTCCTCTACCTCGACCCCTATCACTCTGTCTCTCTCCTTCTCCTATCTCTCTCACTCTCCCCACACCCACACTCTTTCCCGCCCTCTACCCTCTCTATTTCTCCCACTCTCTTCCTCACCCTCACTCCCATTGTTTCTCTCTCTCTCCTTTATCACTTTTTCACTCCCACCTCTCTGCTTCTCGTTCTCTCTTTCTTCCTCCCTCTCCCACTCATCTACATATCTACATTCTCTCTTTCTCCCTGTGCCTTTCCCTCAGTCCTCTCTCTTTCACTCCCTCTTCCCCTCCTTATGCGCAGAAATATGTGCCACAAGAAACTGAATTTGAATCACATAATTTGAAATTGTATTTTTTCATTTGAATCACCCCTCCTTGAGCCGCCACCTTAACGTGGTGGAGGGGTTTGAGTGCCCGAATGATCCAGGGAGCTATGTTGTCGGGGGCTTTATGCCCCTGGTAGGGTCACCCAAGGCAAACAGGACCTGGGGGATGGGTCAGGCTAAGAGCAGTTCAGAAGCCCTTTATGATGAGACAGACAACAAGGCCAGATACGTTGCCCGGACTGGCGTTACCGGGGCCCCACCCTGGAGCCAGACCTGGGGTGGGTGCTCGCCAGCGAGCGTCTGGTGGCTGGGCCTTTCCCCACGAGGCCCGGTTGGGTGAAGCCTGAAGGAGCGACGTGGGGCCGTCCTCCCGTGAACCCACTGCCCGCAGGAGGATCCATAAGGGCTGGGTGCAAAGAGATCTGGACGGCAGTCGAAGGCAGGGGCCTCGGCGGCCGGATCTCCGGACATGGAGACTAGCTCTGGGGACATGGAATGTCACCTCGCTGGGGAGGAAGGAGCCTGAGCTCGTGCGGGAGGTTGAGCGTTACCGACTAGATATAGTCGGCCTCACCTCAACGCACAGCTTGGGCTCTGGAACCCAACTCCTTGAGGGGGGCTGGACCCCCCATTTCTCCGGCATTGCCCGCGGGGAACGGCGGTGGGCCGGTGTGGGCCTGCTCATTGCCCCACAGCTCAGCCGCCGAGTGTTGGAGTTCACCCCGGTGAACAAGAGGGTCGTGTCCCTGCGCTTTCGGGTCGGGGACAGGTCACTCACTGTTGTGTTGGCCTACGGGCCAAACAGCAGTGCAGAGTACCCGACCTTCTTGGAGTGCCTGGGAGGGGTACTGGACAGTGCACCGACCGGGGACTCCGTTGTTCTCCTGGGGGACTTCAACGCCCACGTGGGCAACGACAGTGACACCTGGAGAAGGGTGATTGGGAGGAACAGCCTCCCTGATCTGAACCCAAGTGGTGTTCTGTTATTGGACTTCTGTGCTAGCCACAGTTTGTCCATAATGAACACCATGTTCAAGCACAAGGGTGTCCATCAGTGCACGTGGCACCAGGACACCCTAGGACAGAGGTCGATGACTGACTTTGTTGTCATGTCATCTGACCTCCGGCCTCGTGTCTTGGACACTCGGGTGAAGAGAGGGGCAGAGCTGTCAACTGATCACCACTGGTTGTGAGTTGGTTCCGCTGGCGTGGGAGGAAGCCGGAAAGACCTGGCAGGCCCAAGCGTATCGTGAAGGTCTGTTTGGAACGTCTGGCAGAGCCCTCTGTCCTCTGGACGGTGGAAGGAATACTTTGAGGATCTCCTCAATCCCACCGTCATGTCTTCCAAGGAGGAAGCAGAGGCTGGGGACTTGGAAGCGGACTCGTTCATCACCCTGGCTGAAGTTACTGAGGTGGTTGGAAAGGTCCTCGGTGGCAAGGCCCCGGGGGTGGATGAGATCTGTCCTGAGTATCTTAAGTCTCTGGATGCTGTAGGGCTGTCTTGGTTGACACGTCTCAACATCGCGTGGCGGTCGAGGACACTACCTCTGGACTGGCAGACCGGGGTGGTGGTCCCTCTGTTTAAGAAGGGGACCGGAGGGTGTGTTCCAACTATCGGGGAATCACACTCCTCAGCCTTCCCGGTAAGGTCTTTTCCAGAGTTCTCCAGAGAGGAGAATTCGACCAATAGTCGAACCTCGGATTCAGGAGGAACAGTGTGGTTTTTGTCCCGGATGGGGAACATTGGACCAGCCCTACACTCTCCATCGGGTGCTCGAGGGTGCATGGGAGTTTGCCTAACCAGTCCACATGTGCTTTGTGGATCTGGAAACGGCATTCTACCGTGTCCCTCGTGGCGTCCTGTGGAGAGTGCTCTGGGAGTACGGGGTTCGGGGCCCTTTGCTAAGGGCTGTTCGATCCCTGTATGACCGGAGCAGGAGCTGTGTTCGCATTGCCGGTAGTAAGTCGGACCTGTTTCCAGTGCATGTTGGACTCCGCCAGGGCTGCCCTTTGTCACTGGTTCTGTTCATTGTATTTATGGACAGAATTTCTAGGCGCAGTCAGGGGCCGGAGGGGATCCGGTTTGGGGACCACAGGATCTCATCTCTGCTGTTTGCAGATGATGTTGTCCTGATGGCTTCATCGAACTTTGCCACCTTTGCCAGAGCAGCCGGGGCAATTGATGGCTGCCACGCCAGAATCAGGCCACCCAGCGGCCCTGATGGTCAGTGCTATAGGAACAGGAAACTGTTCCTAAGTATAATCCTGCAGGCAGTCACTGACCATCAGGGTCGCTTCATAGACACCTATGTGGGTTGGCCTGGTTCTGTACATGATGCTAGAGTCCTACGGCACAGTCCTCTCTACCAGAGAGGACTGTATCCTCCTCCAGGGCACTTCATCCTTGCAGATGGCGGGTACCCCTGTCTCCAGCGTCCGGTCCTCCTCATCACTCCCTACAGGCGGCCGGTGCAAGGTGTGAGAGCCCAGCGCTTCAACATTCATCATTCAAGGGCACGCTCCATTGTTGAGCGTGCCTTTGGAATGATGAAAACAAGATTCAGGGCAATTTTTTTTCATGCACTGGAGGTGCACCACACCTTTGCACCACACGTAAGTGAAATGTTAATTATTCTGATGTAATGTGACTATGTAAGCCACAATAATTATTATTACGTCATTACAACGTTACACTTCAACATTATTTCCTTCTTTCCCAGGTCATCAACGCCTGTGCCGTCCTCCACAACATCTGTCTTGGGACTGGAGATATCCTGGACCTGGAGGACGAGCCAGTCCGTAACGTTGTGGAGGATGAGGGGGTGAACGCTGTGGACACGGTAGCTGGAGCACAGTGGCATGACCAGCTGTCTGCTGAGGTGTCTGCCCTGGAGGACGTTCCGAGGGACCATGATTATATCTAGGTATGGTTTTCCTAATTACTTTCAAATTCGTATTGAAAGTGTTTGTGAGTGTGTACTGGTAAACAGATGTAATGTAATATGTATTAGTACTATGAGTATTTTCCATTTTGTTCTAGTCACATTGCAGTCATCCCTTGCCCCATCCAGTCCTGCAAACCCAAGCTATGGACGATGAGGTGGACACTGGAACACCACCCTGTGTGAGAGCCCCACTGACCAGCCAGACATCAAAGTACAGGACCTAGATCTCCTCGTCCCACCCATGTCTTCGGTCCTGCTTGAGCAGGTTCTTTAAGAATGCCAAGGGGTCCCTGCTCAGTTGAGATGTGGCCGTGTGTGTGACACTGGCACACCTGGGTTTATGTTTAAGACATGTTGCCTACATTTTTTTTGAGTTCACTGTACTTATTTGTATCATGTTCCTTTCCAAGTTATGTCCACATTGAATGCTGCTTTTTGTTGTTATTATGTACCACCCTGAGTTATGTAAATAAATGTAAACAATCAGTCATTCATGTTTTCCATTTCTGGACATTCTTTATTTTTTATCGGCAATCCTTTCCAAAATAGTGAAAAAGCGGTCAAACCTCTCCTTCCTCTCCTCTGCTTCTCTTCTGTCCCTTTCCCTCTGCCACCTCTGGTCCTCCGTATACAGCCGTACAATGGCGTCCTCCCGCTTTCTCTTCCCTCCTGCTGGCCCTCGTCTCCTCCGCTGCTCCCCGATGAGGACGGGGGGTTGGTGGATGGCCTCTGCCCCAACACCTCATCCATGAGGCCAAACCAGGGCCAAGTCTCCGCCATCGTCTTTAAATTGACGCCTTCCCCGGTCCCTGGGTATTTGCAATCCTTTCACGGAGGAAAGTGGAATAAAAGGCTGTTCAGCATGTTCTAAACACCAGGATTTGTTTTTACAAATTGACCTTTGTAATTTCAGATAATGTACATACTTTATACTTCTTTTTGAGGTTCTCCCACTTCCTCTTGGCCTGCAGTGGCATCACCCTCTCCTGGAGGCCCATTTCCTCGAGTATTCTCCTAAGTCATGCAGAACATGAACAGTCATGTTTACACAATACATACAGTACCTTCATAATTATATTGCATATGATATACAATCTGTTACAGGTCTCCTACTGCTACTACCGACGTTTGTTCAATAACCATGCAGCACACACTATCATTTCTGTAGTTAATGTCGTTTCCATGGTGCTAATAACAGTTAAGTCCAGCTTATTTCAGAACAACTGTATGCTAACAAATGGGTAGGTTTAGCTCTCCATTGTGTTTGGAGTATACATCGGATCATCAGCTTCCTGGCCATCATTTAGCAATAACAAGAGTACAGGCTGTGGATAACAGTGGAAATACGTAGGGAATCCCAGGTTAATATATGAGTACTCACATATGTACTAATTACAATCGCAGTAATGTCAGCTATGATATAAGCCTGCATGGTCAGTGTTATATTATCTAACAGGAGTATCTACCACTGTTATACTTACGTCCAAGCTGCGTTCGCCGAGTACCTGGCCCCGGTGAACAGGTGGGCATTGTCCCGCCTCAGCTCAATGAGCCGGGTGGTCTGCTCCTTGTTCCCTAAAGACAAAAATATTATTCTATTACAACTAGTGATACTTCGAATAGGGACATGGCTACACTGTAGAATATCCAGCATTACAACAGCAAAGGAAATATAGACGTGTAAGGGGAAAGCATGTGAATGGTAATACAGGTGCCGTGAACTATGCCGTTACGGCTACCGTCACACATGTTTAGCGTAGTTTAAGATAAGATAAGATAAGATAAGCCTTTATTGATCTCACACAGGAGAAATTTACTCGCCACAGTAGCTCCAGGACAATTGGACAAGAGGGAAAAAAGTGCATGCAGGCAGGGAGGGGATAAAGTAAGTAATAAATAGTGCAAATAGTAATACGTAATAATAATAATAATGGAAAATGGTAATAATGATAATAGTAACAACAAGCATCAACATGAAAAGGAGGATATTGCACGTCTGGCCTATATGTTAGAATTGTACAGTCTGATGGCGGTGGGGATGAAGGATCTGCGGTAGCGCTCCTTCTTGCACTGGGGGTGCCTCAGTCGGCTGCTAAAGGAGCTGCTCAGCTCCTCTACAGTCCGGTGCAGAGGGTGAGAGGTGTCGTCCATAATGGACATGAATTTGGCCAGTACCCTCCTCTCAGCCACCTCCTCTACACGGTCCAGAGGACAGCCCAGGACAGAGCTGGCCCTCCTGACCAGCTTATTAAGTCTCTTCCTGTCCCGCTCTGTGCTGCTCGGGGCCCAGCAGACGACAGCGTAGAGGAGAGCAGAGGCCACCACAGAGTCATAAAAAGTCTTGAGCAGAGGCCTGCACACTCCAAAGGACCTCAGTCTCCTCAGGAGGTGGAGGCGACTTTGGCCCTTCTTGTACAGGGCGTCGGTGTGGTGGGACCAGTCCAGTTTATTGTTGAGGTGAACACCCAGGTACTTGAAACTGTCCACAGTCTCTATGTCCTGTCCTGGATGTTCACCGGTGAGTGAGGTAGTGGTCTCCTCCTGAAGTCGATCACCAGCTCCTTTGTCTTACTGGTGTTAAGGCACAGGTGGTTGCGCCCACACCAGTCTACAAAGTCACTGATGACCGAGCGGTACTCCAGCTCGTTCCCCTCAGACACACAGCCCACAATGGCCGAGTCGTCAGAGAACTTCTGGAGATGGCAGCTGTCCGTGTTGTATGTGAAGTCCGAGGTGTATATGGTGAAGAGGAAGGGTGAGAGGACGGTACCCTGGGGGGCCCCCGTGCTGCAGACTACCACCTCTGACTCACAGCCGCGCAGCCGCACGTACTGTGGACGGTCAGTGAGGTAGTCGATGGTCCAGGCAGCGAGATGTCCATCCACTCCCGCGTCCTCCAGCTTCCCCCGCAGCAGCGCCGGCCTGATGGTGTTGAAGGTTCTTTGACTGGAGAAGTCAAAGAACATGACTCTCACAGCACTCCCGGCGGTCTCAAGGTGGGTGAGCGCCCGCTGCAGAAAGTAGATGGCGGCGTCCTCTACTCCTACGTTTGGCTTGTAGGCAAACTGCAGCGGGTCCAGGGTGGGGCTCACCACAGAGCGGAGGTGGCTGAGGATCACCCTCTCCATGGCCTTCATGAGGTGGGAGGTCAAGGCGACTGGTCTGTAGTGGGCCGGTTCCCTGGCATTTGTTGTTTTGGGAACCGGGACCACGCAGGAGGTCTTCCACAGGATGGGGACCTTCTCCAGGCTGAGGCTCAGATTGAACATGTAGCAGAGAACCTCACAGAGCTGGTCTGCACAGGTTCTCAGCAGCCTGGGGCAGATACCATCGGGTCCTGCGGCTTTCCTCTGCCTGAGTCGCCTGAGCTCCCTCCTCACCTCGTCCGGTGTGATGGAGAGGGGGGAGAGTGGGGGGGACTGGGGTGGACTGCGGGGGGTGGTGGTGGTGGGGGTGGAGGGGGGCTGGTGCTGGGTTGAGTCCATGTGAGGGGGAAGGGGGGTATGGCTACTGGCCCGGGAAGGTGTGAAGAGGAGGAGGAGGGAGTCGGCAGAGGGGCAGAGGGGGTGGGGGGCGCATTAAACCTGTTAAAGTAACAGTTTAATTCGTCCACCCAGCGCTGATCGCCATCAGCTGTCCCTCTGCCACTCTGTCCAAAACCAGACATGCTCCTCAGTCCTCTCCACACGCCCCGTGCGTTGTTTTGGGCCAGCTGCTCCTCCATCCTCCTCCCATAGTCCTTCTTGGCCCGTCGGATCCTCCACTGAAGCTCTCAAGAGTTTCATGAAGAGTTATGAAGAGTTTCATGTAGCATAGTTGTAGGTGAGGTGAACCATTACTTACATTTGATAGTGAAATCGCAACTGTCACATGTGGATGTCGCTGGCGAGTCCATCTTTGTAGTCATATATCCTGCCACGCTGTGCATGCTGGGGCTTTTAAGTGTGCGAAGCGTGCATGTTTGCACGCTTGGTCCACGCCCCGATTTCCATGGAAACGACTGCGCTGTTCAGACCATGTCTTAACTGTGCATGGGACAAAAACCATATGGAACGGCAGTTGTCGCACATCCCCTTCCCCTTCCACGCTCAGAACCGTGCGGTCGCTGAATTGGGAAACGGCTACAGTAAACTGAATTTGAATTTTGAGAACTGAATATGAATTTCGAGAACTGAACATGAGCATTAAAAGAGTGAATTTTCAAATTTTATTAGATTCCTGTTACAAACTAATAAATTCAATTTTAAATGATACTATTCAGATTCAATTTTTCAATGCAATAATTCAAATTAAAAAATACAATTTCAAATTAGGTGATTCAAATTCAGTTTCTGGTGGCACATATTTCTGCCCATATATCCTTCTCTCTCTCACTCTTTTTCCCCTGTAAACTCCAAATGAGCTCACATGCAAAGACAGAGAGAAAAGACAGACCCCCTACCACCCTCTCTCTGTCTTTCTCTCTCCCCATCCCTCTTTCTCTCCCCATCCCTCTTTCTCTCTCTCTCTATCCTCTATCCCTCTATCTCCCCCGACCCTGTCTCTCTCTATTCCCTTTCTTTCTCTCTTTCTCTCTATCCCCTACCCCCTCTCTTTCTATTCTCGTTTCTTTCTCTCTCTATCCTGCTCTCTTTCTCTCTTTTTCCCCTCACTCTGTTACCCCCACTCTCTCGCTCTCTCTCTATCCCCCCTTTCTCTGTCTTTTTCTCTCTCTCTACCCCCCTTACTCACCCTCTGTCTGCTGTGTTCCCTTCACTGTCCCTCTCTCTTTGCTATCCCCCTATCCCCCTCTTTCTTTCTCTCCTCTGTAGCCTCCAAATGACCTATAACAAGCGTTTGTTTCCATTTCCCTGCTGATCTGCCAACTGCCAGCCTCATGAAACCGAATTACTCTTTTCTAGAGTCATGGCTGGCCCTGGCACAGGGGCATGTGTTGGAAATGTACCCAGGAGCAGTGACCCAAGTGTGGGGAGACAGAGGGGTGATGAGAGGGGGGCCTGGATCATCTTATACACAACAGGTGCCATCGGACTGTGGACTGCAGCAGTGACATTATCTGAAAATACAAAAGAAACATGAGCAAAAGTGGTATATATTTATGCACACTTACCACTTTATAATAACTACACCTTAATTCAGATTAAAACAACACTGTATAACTTTCAGGAGATGGCACGTCATCTGCATGATTCCATTAGAAATAGAAAATAAATTATACTTCGGAACATTCCCCATAGAGATACTTGAGTTTTATGCCATATAGAGGAATATTAGAGCCAAAGGAACAACATTTCCATGGAGACGAGCCCTCCAGGCTAAATAAGAGTCAGGTTTATGGAGATGCAAGCCTGGTCAGAGTATAGATTGTATATATCAATGGACATAGCGAGCTAACTCATTCCAAATACGAAGTTCACATGTGGGCTCTTACAACTCCTTCTGACCTGGCTCCTTTTAGAATATCGTGGCCCCTCTCTCTATAACTGCCGCAGTGAGCCTCGTCATTTTGGTTTTGAAATGTTCCTATTAACCCTCTCTACATGATCCTGGTGTTTTGTTTTATTTATTTATTTATTTATTTATTGTCCGTCAAAAAGATTCTAGTCACAATATAGAGCTTTGCTCCAAATTCGCCCCTGTATCTGTTAGCATCACAAGCTTCATTTGAGTGGAGCCAAACACTGTGGGTGTGTCACACTCACTTATTCTGCTACTTACAGTCTATGGGTCAGAGTGAAGACACATGGTACAAACCACACAACCACACAAAATGATTTTTTTTCTTTTTTTCTTTTTTGGCTAGTTGGTTTGGTGTGGGGCTTTAATGAAGCATGGACTCAATTCATAATGAACTAATAGTGTAATCTAATTAATTACAGGATTTGTAATTAATTAATCTAATTAGGGCTGTCAGTTTAACGCATTAATTAGATTAATTACACAGCAAATTAACGCTTTATAAAAATTAACGCAATTAATTATGAGCGGCAATTCAATGCTCGTGCATTTTAAATTTGGCGTGCAGGGCCTTTGAACGGCAAGTTTATTTATGAAAATGTGACGGAGCAGGTCCGTCTTGTCCTCGGGGAGAGCACGTGAAGACGCGAGCGCCCATTTCCGTATCTGCTGCGCTCCGCGCGCCGAACCCTTAGTTCCCCACAACCTCTCCAGCGTGTTCTGCCGCGACTAAGGATGCACAAGCGGCAGTTTTGCCCATCCAAATCGCTAAACCTGATCATTTACTTACCGCACGGCCGCCTTCTCCCCTCCTCCCACGGTGCGATCTAGTGCGATCTGGCAAACCCGCGGGTTCCGGGGGTCATGTGAGCCATGAGTAATTTGCACCGGCAATTATTTCTGGCAATTATTTGTATTCTCTGTATATTTGAAGCTTTGTATATTATTTATTGACGTTGCATGAAAGCTACTGTATGCGCTCACCTTTTGGCACCAGAAATATTCACCATTTAATAGTGGAATGGTGTAAATGAATGTTATGCAATGTGGGAGGTGGAATGGGGGTCTGTCAGCAGTCTTGTCTTATGTGCACGGAGAGAAAGACTGAAAAACTTAAAGACTTAAAGGGGAAGTCTGCAGTCTTTTCACTCTACCACTGTAAATCGCATGTTTGACACCTTTTTTGCACTGTGGGAGAGCACAAGAAACCACCTAAAAAATGTTATTTAAAAATGCGATTAATTAGATTAATTAATTACAAATCCTGTAATTAATTTGATTAATTTTTTAATCGCCTGACAGCACTAAATCTAATTAATCGCATTTTAATAATTTTTTTTAGGTGGTTTCTTGTGCTCTCCCACAGTGCAAAAAAGGTGTCAAACGTGTGTGAAAAAATATTTACAGTGGTACAGTGAAAAGACTGCAGACTTCCCCTTTAAGTCTTTCAGTCTTTGGCTCACTCTCTTTCTCTCTGTGCACGTTACCTCCACTGTAACCAAGACAAGACTGCTGGCAGACCTGCAGAGTGCACCTGTATACCCCCATTCCCCTTCCCACATTACAGAACATTCATTGGAAAGCTCATTTACACCATTCCAATATTAAATGGCGAATATTTCTGGTGCCAAAAGGTGAGCTACTGTACTTTCATGCAACGTCAATAAATAATACACAAAGCTTCAAATATACAGAGAATACAAATAATTGCCCGTGCAAATTACTCATGGCTCACATGACCCCCGAAACCGGCGCAACTGGAGGATTTAAACTCTCGGCGCGGATGATCGCACCACGGGAGCACGGAGAAGGCGGCAGCGCGGGGGTGAGTAAATGATCGGGTTTAGCGCGATTTGGATGGGAAAAACTGGTGCTTCTAAGTGTGCACCCTTAGTCGCAGCAGAAGACACTGGAGAGTTTATGGGAATTAAATTTAGTGTTTGGTTGATAATGAAAAGGGTTCAGCGTGCAGAGCGCAGCAGATAAGGAAACGGGCGCGCGCATCTTCACATGCTCTCCCTGTCACATTTTTATAAATAAACTCACCGTTCAAAGGCCCTGCACACCAAATTTAAAATGCGCGCGCATTGAATTGCCGCTCATAATTAATTGCGTTCATTTTACAATTTGCGGTGTAATTAATTAATCTAATGAACGCGTTAAACTAACAGCTCTAGTTAGAGTATCAATTATTATGAATTATTATGCTTTGACTTATTTGCTAAGATCATTTGAATTCACCAGAATCTCTCCAGTGTTTGTGTTGACATGGGAGTGCAGGGGGCAAATCAAAATACAACACGGTGTGCTCTGGCAGAAGAAATACAAATTATGGTTGCAAAGCAAAGCTATATTTGATATTCATGTTGTCGGTTTATATCTTACAAAATGGCTTATCTTAAAAGGTATATCTAAATCAATAAAGACCGTAACAGTTAAAGGCACACTTTTCTGGTTGGTGGTCTGTCACCTGCTTGTTTCTATGAATATGTCACTGCTCTGCCTGGAATCTTCCACAGTATGGCATTAAAGAGATCTACCTTACATTTATTTTACATTATTACAGGTGGTTTTATAGTGCAAAAATACCTAGAAAACTACTACCGTTAAACATTTACTACTGTTGCACATTTATTAATATCTTTATTTTCAATGCACATTCTATTGCACATCACTGCACATCTCACTGCTGCATCTTCCATTGCACATTTTGGATGCACACTGCACATTTTGGACATCTGTTAATAGGTATTTATTTATTCTTTGCACTGCTTTTAAAGTTTAGATTTTAGATTTTGTCTTAGAAGTTTTTGTATTGTCTTTATATTGTATTTTGTACACTGTCTTTTTGTACTGCTTGGCCAGAGAGAAACGAAATTTCGATTCACTGTATGTCAAACACATATGGCAGAATTGACAATAAAGCTGACTGAACTTTGAGAAAACTGTGAGCAGGGTCGCCTCTCCACAGATCTGACCTCTAACTTGGCCTAGTCTGATCTCCATGAAGATAGAAAATACCCAATACTGTGAAACATACAAAGTAATAACATCACCATGAAGAAAAGTGTTTGACCCTCCACCAGAAATGTTACACAGTGCACCTTTAAAGGGATATGCCACCCCCAGGTCAAATTTGGGCATCTCCCCACAGTCCAGAGACTAAAATAAGTGGTGGAAAGCGTTTTCCTGCTCACCCAGCCATTGTCCGAGTCTGTCGCCACTGACCGCCGCGGTATCTGGTGCTCCTCCGCCTTAGACTGGAGTCTAACGTAGCCAGAGAAAGATTTCGGCCAAAAGGAATTAATTTGCTCGATGCGTTTCCCAATTACTTTCTGTGTAGTGCGCATTCATATCGAGTGCAAATAAATGTGCAAATCAACACGGAGAGCTTGACTTGGTCATTTTGGGTGGGAACTATTTTCCAGTGCGTAAGAATACAGCTGTATCACGCAGCACGCTGCCAGGGGAATCCCTGTTACGCACCGGGAAGGGAGTTCCCCTGTTGCACAATGTGGTGCGTGATACGGCTGTATTCTTACGCACTGGAAAATAGTTCCCACCCAAAATGACCAAGGCAAGCTCTCCGTGTTGATTTGCACATTTATTTGCACTCGATATGAATGCGCACTACACACAAAGTAATTGGGAAACGCATCGAGCAAATTAATTCCTTTTGGCCGAAATCTTTCTCTGGCTACGTTAGACTCCAGTCTAAGGCGGAGGAGCACCAGATACCGCGGCGGTCAGTGGCGACAGACTCGGACAATGGCTGGGTGACCAGAAAAACACTTTCCACCACTTATTTTAGTCTCTGGACTGTGGGGAGATGCCCAAATTTGACCTGGGGGTGGCATATCCCTTTAAGTAAAAGATTTTCACTTTGACTTTTTTGCCCGGTCCTTCACAGCGCTCTTGGTCTCCATTTATCTCTCCTCCTATCACATGAACTTATAGCCCCCAGTCTGTTTACTCTACATGAACCAGCGCACGTCTCATCTGTGGCCAGTGAATGCACCTTGCACCTTTTCAATGGCTCTATCTCTCGTCTATTGTCACTTCAATTTCCACTTTATCTGCTCCACCACTCTTGTGCAGGAGGACACAGCGCAGAACACAGCTGCCCATCACCACCACTGCCTCCTCCGCTAACACGAAAACACGGGGCTCCATCACTACTATTGCTCGTCGTGATCTTGGCCTTATCACAAAATGGCTGTAACATTGGAAAATAAACCCATTCTACAATACAGCCAGACAAGTCACTTCCAACTAAGACAACTTCACTCTTAAGCCATGTACTTCCGAACACTCCACAGACGTTGCCGTAGCATGGTGAAATCAAATTATCCAATGCACTCATTTATTTCAAATTTAGTTTTTATTCAACTGCAATAAACACACCTAAATTAAAAAAATAAAATAAAAAAAGATGAATAAACTTTATTTTTTGGTCTTTGTTTGGATAAAGGTACACAGTGGGGATTTAGTTCAAGTTCAAAGTTCAAAGTCTGCTTTATTGTCAAAAAACACATGTACAGGTCGCACACACAGGATTTGAAATTGCAGTGCTCCCTTGGCCCACAGTGAACGTTACACATCTTATAAACAAGACAAAAAACACAATGACTAAAACATCATATATACCCGTATCAAAAGTACAGTAAACTTGTATATAATACAAATAGGTAAAACACACAATGTGTGGCGTAATAAAGCTCAAATGGTGTCATTTAAGCAGCAGTGTCAGTGTCATTTAAGTGTCTTTAGTAATCTTTAGTAGTAAACCACGAACTCAAACCATGAACTCAATTCATAATGAACTATTAGTATATTTTGAATAAGCCTTAACTTACTTAAAAACATAAAGGGAATAATTGTGGGAATTATCATTTATAGGAATAATCATTTAACTAAAAATTGAAAAATTGATCATGGACTTGTTTGGTATAAAATAATTGTTAGTTGCATCTAATGTTACTGGACTAATCTGTTTGAGTTTTAACATCTTAACAAATATCTGTCTTGTTGTGATTTTTGTCTATTTTATTTAAGCAGTGTATTGTGTGCACCAGGGACATGTACAGGAATTTTGAGGGGCAGCTGCTCTGACCAGAAGAAAGGGCAAACCAACCCAACCAACATCTCAATCTCACCTTTTACGACAACATCAAGACAACCGCGACAGTCTCTTTCCACATGCAGGCTCGGGTCAGGTGCCGTGTACTATCGAAACGGGGTGCCACCGCCGCGGAAGAACTGCGCTCGGCGGGGGGCCAGCAACACCCGGAGAGAGGTCCTGCGATGGGATCCTCCTGCACCGGGCAGCCATCCCTTGCCCACCGAGTTGAATCCCCCGGGCGGGCCGTGCAGACCCCACCCGTTTACCTCTAAATAGTTTCATGTCCTCTTGAATTCTCTCTTCAAAGTTCTTTTCAACTTTCCCTTAAGGTACTTGTCGGCTGTCGGTCTCATGCCGGTATTTAGCCTTAGATGGAGTTTACCACCTGCTTTGGGCTGCATTCCCAAACAACCCGTCTCCGAGAAGACCGGACCCTGGCGCGACGGGGGCCGTTACCGGCCTCACACCGTCCACGGGCTGAGCCTCTATCAGGAGTCAGGCCCCCGATCAACAAGCGCACTTCCATACGCCACATTTCCCGCTCTCGCCCGTCGGACGGGGATTCGGCGCTTAGCTCACCGCTACTGAGGGAATCCTGGTTAGTTTCTTTTCCTCCACTTAGTAATATGCTTAAATTCAGCGGTAGTCTCGTCTGATCTGAGGTCATTGTCGGATGGAGTGGGGACGCGGGGTCCCCGGACGGGCTCACGGAGCTACGGTTACCGCCGCTCGCAAACTGATCCGGCTCACGGACATCCCACTCCCCCTTTTACTTTCAGTCTCAGTGAAAGAATGTTATAATAAATTTATTTATTATTATTATTATTATTATTATTTTCTACTTGGAAGGGCAACGTCAGTCCAGGAGGGCACAGGGGCAGTTGCCCGGGCAACCTGAGTAACCCCCCCTGTGCACGTCACTGGTGTGTACTTTTAACATGTTCTCATTTCCCTAATATGACTACATTTTGTATTGTATTGATATTTAAAGGTGCACTGCGTAACATTTCTTGTGGAGGGTCCACCAGCTCCTTGTCTTTGTCTAGATATAATGTTCCACTATCATGATGGAGACAAGCAGGTTACAGCACTGCGCTACATTACAGTTCAGATCTGTGGAGAGTCGCCACTATTCACAGAAGGAATTATTGTATTTTTGAGAAAATGTCAAATGGATATCTTTAATGTCATACCATGGAAAGCAGTTCCATGTCCTCTATCAAACCATGGACCTGCCAGTGGGACTAGGGACGAACATGAGCATGCATGGCAAACTCTGCATTTACATGTTGTACGAACAGTAAAGGTGCACTGTGTAACTTTTCAGTAGTCGGTCTGTGTCTTTAGTAATCTTTAGTAGTAAACCATGAACTCAAACCATGAACTCAATTCAGAATGAACTATTCGTATATTATGAATCATTTTGCTTTTAGTTCTATTTATTTGCAAAGATAATTTGCAAATGCTCTGTTCCATCTTGTGATTGGCAGTTCGAAATGATTAGAGTGAAGGTGTACGGAGTTTAAAAACACTCTAGAGCACTTCGAGTATCTGTCTGAGAGAAGAACTCAGCGTAAATTTGCAGGGTTTGTGTGTTAAACATGTGAATGAAACAAAACGCAACTTCAGGTGTGTTTGTGAAACAACATTAGAACGTGACTTATTAAGTAATATAGACATAATATAGGACCTTTACTCCTGCTTTAGTGGAATATTTAGTCCAACTTGTTATATGCACTAACGTGTTTTGAAACTTTGAACCAAAACCATCCCATGTGCTTCTGAATGCTCCATTGACATTGATGTTGACATTAAAACAAATTATCCAACGCACACATTTATTTCAAATTTAGTTTTTATTAAAGTGAAGGTCAAAATGGGAGTGAAGTTAACGAATCCGCTGCTAATTATGTCTGCTGGGAAAACTGCCTGTTCCTCTAAGCATGAATGAAATAGTAGTATAGTAGCTGTATGTATGTGTGTGTGTGTGTGTGTGTGTGTGTGATTAGCTTGGATTGATTGATCATTCAATGATCCTATATTACGCAGAATTGATTCTTGTGAGCTTTTAGCCATATTATAATGCTGTTACCTCCTCAAAAACATACATACCTGGAGTTTTGTTTTGTTTCCTTCACACATGTTTATTATTGGTCTGTCCACATCTCCAAAGCTCCAAATACTCTGTTCCACCGTGATGTCACGAAGCGGTAGTTTTCAGCTTTCAACGGCTGCCTTTTACCTCTCGTTCAGTAGAGATTGGACATTATAGGGCTGAAATGATCCAAACAATTGTAGTGAAGGTGGATGGAGTTTAAAAACGAGAATAGCTGCACACAGAGAGGAGCATGGATTTCAGGTCTTGTACACCACTGGACATTGACATAAAATAAATTGCTTTTGCAGAAATTTCAGGTGTTGCTACAAAAATACTCAATGTAATGTTTTTCTGTCCACCCAAATTGACAGTGTTGTGCAGTGAGCAGTCACCAAGAATTCCATGTATTTCACAGAACAATTTTGGCTGGGACTGCTTCTCAAAGTGTCTTTTACAATCGTCCATTATCTGTTCACTCTCTACACTAGCTGGTGTACTCTGGTGTACTCTCACTCTCTACACTAGCTTGGAGGAGGGTTTGCTATTTGCCTGTAAAGTTCCACAGTAGGGCATTAAAGATACTGTATTTCCCTTGCATTTGTTCGATTACAGGTGTTTTATAGCTCAAAAATACCTTAAAAAAGGGAATTCTTACTATTTACAGGCTTGCTTCTCCATAGATCTGACTGATAACCTGTCTCCATTGTGTATTTACAAGTGTATTTCCCTACTGTGGAATTATCAAGACAAAGCAGTTGTGTCTGTCTCCATGGAGACAAGCAGGTGACAGACCCTCCACCAGAAAAGTTACACAGTGCACATTTAAAGGGAGACTAAACACATAAACTTCACCCACAACTACATGTTGGTCTTAAAATGTCCGTATTAACCCGCTCTACATGATGCTGGTGTGTTTTTGTTTTTTTTGTTTGTTATTTTGTAGATAAATCCATGAACATTGATAAAAGACAAAACAGGTGCATTGTTTCCCCAAGGTAACTCCTGCTAAGTGCCTATCTCCTTTTTGTTGACTGTTATGGCCGCTGAAAAAAACAAAAAACAAAAAACATATACAGGGAGTCCTCGGGTTACGACGTTGATCCGTTCTTAAGACGCGTCGTAACCCGAATTTCGTCGTAAACCGGATTTTGCCTTTGATCTTCCAACCAAAGCACCAATAACCTTTCCATCTCAATAATTAGACCACTACGATGCTTGTTTATCACTGCCGCTTTCATAGGAGCAGATCAGAGCCCACATCAGGTACTTCCGCCCACATTGGACACGCACACGAGGCTGTCTTCTTCTCCCTACAACCACAACAGAGCGTATTCTTCCGCCGTGCGCCGCGCGCCGCGTGCGTTTGTTTACATCTTTTACCACGCTAAACCGTGTAAGACGGAATGACGCGTAATATATACATATTTTTTTTAATGGGGGCGCGTTCGTAACCACGAAACGTCGTAACCCGAGACCGTCGTAACCCGAGGACCCCCTGTAAACATTTTGTGATCAAAGGAGAAGTTCAATTTGTCAACTGGACAAAGTTTGTTTGGTTGAAAATGTTTCGCCGCTCATCCGAGAGGCTTCGTCAGCTCTGGCCCTCATGCTGGTTCGACCCTGTTTATATCTAGCTGCAAGGGAGGAGCTAGCTTCCCTGAACAAAGCTCTGACCTATCCCCGCTACTCTCTTTTGTTTTACGAATTCCTCTGGCGTCTTGTATTAGGATAGGTCAGAGCTTTGTTCAGGGAAGCTAGCTCCTCCCTTGCAGCTAGATATAAACAGGGTCGAACCAGCATGAGGGCCAGAGCTGACGAAGCCTCTCGGATGAGCGGCGAAACGTTTTCAACCAAACAAACTTTGTCCAGTTGACAAATTGAACTTCTCCTTTGATCATGGATTCTACCTGGACGACGGAGGGACTTTTCACGCATATAAACATTTTATTTATATATTAAAAAAATAAATAAGATTTTTTTTTTTTGCCTTAACTTAGTTAAAAACATAAAGGGAATAATTGTGGGAATTATCATTTATAGGAATAATCGTTTAACTAAAAACTGAAAAATTGATCATGGACTTGTTTGGTGTACAGTGAACCCTCACTCTATCGCAGTTCACTGTTCGCTCCCTCGCTGTTTAGCGGATTTTTTTTTTCAAAATTTTTTTTTTCAATTATTTTTATAGTGTAACTTTTTTTTATAGTGTAACATTGTGTTCTGCATCCTAATTGGCTAAGAGTCTGTAGACCAGGACTAAACGTGGACTAAACCAGGTCTAGACCAGAACTAAACCTGGTCTAGACCAGGTCTAAACCAGGTCTAAACCTGGACTGGCCCTGGACTAAACTAGGACTGGACCAGGTCTAGACCTGGACTAAACCAGGATTAAATCACGTGCGGCTCTTGCGTTCGTTTGTGCGTGTTCGGTTTGTGGCTCGGGCTGAGAGCACGCGGTCCAGGCGCCGCGGTTCTATCTCGTGCTCGCAGCCCCGGTGTACGCGCGATCGTGGACAAATCCGTGACAGAGCACTTCTCCAAGGGGTTGGTGCGCGTCGCGTTCGTGTGTCCGGCGGGGCTCCCGGAGCCGTGTCTCCCCCCACGCGTCACTATTAATACATTTTGTTGAAAATCTATGAAAGCTTGAGTGTTTAAACTAGAGATAAATGTGAGAAAAGGTTAATACCAGTCCGAGAAAAGTGTATAATGTGTGTGGTAAGGCATTTACAGCCTTAAAGGGATATGCCACCCCCAGGTCAAATTTGGGCATCTCCCCACAGTCCAGAGACTAAAACAAGTGATGAAAAGCGTTTTCCTGGCCACCCAGCCATTGTCCGAGTCTGTCAGCACTGACCGCCGCGCGCAGCTGCTAGACTGGAGGCAACGGCGCCAGAGAAAGATTTCGGCCAAAAGGAATTAATTTGCTCGATGCTTTTCCCAATTCTCTTTAAGCTGTGTACATGTTCTCATTTCCCTAATATGACTACATTTTGTATTGTATTGATATTTAAAGGTGCACTGCGTAACATTTCTTGTGGAGGGTCCACCAGCTTGCCTTGGTCATTTTGGGTGGGATATAATGTTTTCAGATGGAGACAAGCAGGTTACAGCACTGCGCTACATTACAGTTCACACGCCACTATTCACAGAAGGAATTATTGTATTTTTGAGAAAATGTCAAATGGATATCTTTAATGTCATACCATGGAAAGCAGTTCCATGTCCTCTATCAAACCATGGACCTGCCAGTGGGACTAGGGACGAACATGAGCATGCATGGCAAACTCCGCATTTACATGTTGTACTAACAGTAAAGGTGCACTGTGTAACTTTTCAGTAGTACTTTTCAGTTCTTGTTTCATTGGAAATCTCATTGCTCTGCCTGGAATGTTCCACAGTGTGACATTAAACAGCTCTACTTTACATTTATTCAATTACAGGTGGTTTTATAATTCCAAAAATACCTAGAAAAACAGACATTCAGACTGTGAGCGGGGTTGTCTTTCCACAGATCTGACCTGTAACTTGGTCTGGTTTGGTCTCTGTGAAAATAGAAAGATTTAATACAATCCAGACAAAGCAATTACATCTCCATGGAGAAAAGCATTTGACGGACACTGCCCCAGAAAAGCAACACAATGCAGCTTTTAAACATAAACATGGCTTATAAAATATTCCATATTATTGCATAACCTAATTAAGTATACCTTATATGTTCTTTACATTCATGTAACATTGCCTTGCAGTGTCTTTCATTTCTTACTTCTTACTGACACTTTGAACTATCATCTACTGAAGCTATAACAGACAAACAGCTTGTGTGTGTGTATGTGTGTGTACTGTATGTGTATGTGTGTGTGTGTGCGTGTGCGTGTGTGCGATGGCGCGGAGAGGTTAGCACACATCTGTTTACATGCTAATGCGAGGGACTGATTTTAAATGAAGACGAGTCTGGATAAATGAGGCAATTATTTCTGGAGCCTCCACTGAGACCGGTGGGAGCTGTATGCTAACGAAGGCTAACCACAGCTAACACGCAGACAGATGAGCATGAGACAGCAACGCCTTGTTTTGTTCAGAAAAGAAAAAAGAAAAAAAAATACAGCCATCAAAACAAACACAACAAAACAAAATCAAACACTGTGAAAGAATTCTGAAAAAGAGTGATTCTGAGACAGAAATGTTTTTATTTGTTAATTAATAAACAAGTACCTGAAGACACAGGGCTCTCAAGTCTCACACATTGAGAGTGTGACACACGCAATTCGACGTGTTCGACGCGCTCACACGCCACAAATGGCATTTCTCACGCTGATTTTTTTTGTTTTTTTTTTGTGCCCAGAAAATCGGTCTGCGTGGCTCAGTTTATGCAGGCACCGCGCGTTTTCAGCGAAAAAAACTCCCCCCGCCCCGCTCCCCGGAAAAAAAATCTCAGATATCAGGCGCCGTGCCCTTTTCTGCCAATCAGAAAATAGATTGTTCTGTTGTTGGGCAGACTGTTGACAGTGCAGCGCGGGCTCAGTGATAAGGACAGCGACTGAACAGGAGGAGATGATAAAACAAACTGAGAACCATCAGGTAATAACTTCATTTATTTAATTCTCATTAGTTGGTTTGTAGTTTAAGTTTGCTCTTTAGACAAACATTTACAGCAGGGCTCTCAAGTCTCACGCATTGACACGGCATTTCGCACGCAATTGAAGCGCCCTCCCCCCGCTCCTCGGGAAAAATTGTTCACTCGCACCCCACCCGCTCCTCGGAAATTACGCAGTCTCACGCACGACCCCGCTCAAAACTTGAGAGCCCTGAGACAAGTTTGTCTCATTCTAAGTCTTTGAACAGGCCTCATGTGGAAGCTCAGAACCTCCAGAATTCCTCTCTGAGCTGCAGAGGCTGCACTAGCACTGACTCAGGATTGTCTGCAGGAGCTGGGGTTTAGGGAGTGACCATTCAGGTCAGAGAGAGGCATTTTAGGATTAAACCAATTGGATTTCAGCATTGAAACTGGTAACCCAAATGAGAGTCCTTAGCCGTGTCTCAATTCGCAGTGTGCACAGTTCGGAGTGTGGTTTTAAGGGTACTCCGGAGCAGGGACGTGCACAGGAATTTTGAGGGGCAGTTGCTCTGACCTGAAGAAAGGGCAAACCAACCCCCCATATAACCAATCACAGGCGATATGAAGCGTGTGGAGGAGGCTTGTGGCTGCTCCTCGTCTTAAATGTAATGTAATTATGAAAAATTGCCAGTAGTAGGCTAAAATATGCAACTACCAGATGCAGCCACCGACTCTATTTTCTCCCGTAGAAGAAGTAGCGCATGGTGCATGCTGGGATATATGACTGCGCGAAGTGTGCATGGATGCACAGTTGGTCCATGCCCCGTTTTCCATGAAAACAACTGTGGTTTTCAGGGTGCATTTTAACTGTGCATGGGACAAAAACGAAATGGGACAACAGTTGTTGCGCAGGAAGTGACGTATGCACTGTTAAAACCACACTCCGAACTGTGCACACTGCGAATTGAGATACGGTTATTGTGTTTTGTGATTGGACATTACTCCTAGTATAGCATTGTCAAAAAAAAATCAATACCAAGATACTAATCAATACTAAAACTAGAATCACTTTCACAAGTATCAATACAAATGACAGGACAGAACTGTTATTTCTTTCCTTTATTTTCCCGATACTGATGGACCATGTTTGTTGCTTGGCTAATCCACCTATCAATCACATCTGAACTCAGGGAGATTCGACACAGAGTCCTCGTAAAGTAGTGAAGAAGTGTGTATTCTGCAATATGAGAACTATAACAACCACTGCCGGTGTAGAGAAGTGGACTAAGGGAGTGTGACGTCACCCACAGTGTTCAGACAAAATAGCGAAATAAAAACACCAGAATCATGTAGAGTGGGTTAATACGAGCTTTTAAGACCAAACTGACGAGGCTCACAGCAGCAGTTACAGACAATTTTTCAGTGTTTCAATTGGAGCCAGAGTCAGTGGAGCTGTAAGCACCCCCAATGAACACTTCCTATTTGGAACACAGAGGCTAGCAGGTTAGCTACGTCATGTATACAGTCTGTGGTAACACAACATTTTTTAGAAATCACTATTATTATTATTATTATTATTATTATTATTATTATTATTATTATTATTAATAATAATAATATAATAATAATAATAATATAATAATAATAATAATGATGATGATAATACAGTGAACCCTCGCTCTATCACGGTTCACTCTTCGCGGCCTCGCTGTTTCGCAGATTTTTTTTTCAAAAAAATTTTTTTTTCATTTTCTTTATAATGTAACTTTTTTTTTTTTAATAGTGTAACAATGTGATCGGCGTCCTGATTGGCTAAAAGACTAGACCAGGACTAAACGTGGACTAAACCAGGTCTAGACCAGAACTAGACCAGGTCTGAACCAGGATTAAATCACTCCGTGCGGCTTTTGCGTTCGTTTGTGCGTGTTCGGTTTGTGGCTCGGTTTGTGGCTCGGGTTGAGAGCACGCGGACCGGGCGCCGCAGTTCTATCTTGTGCTCGCAGCCCCGGTGTACGCGCGGCTTCACGCTGCATTTTCTCATATTTGTCTCTAGTTTAAACACTCAAACTTTCATAGATTTTCAACAAAATGTATTAACAGTGACGTGTGGGGGGGGACACGGCTCCGGGAGCCCCGCCAGATGCGCGAGGAGCACTGCCACGTCCCTGGACGCGACGCACACCAGCCCCTTGGAGAAGTGCGCGACACGTGCTGCTCTGTCACGGATTTGTCCACGATGAGGGGTTTATCTTGACAGTAAATCCGTGACAGAGCAGCACGTGTCGCGCACTTCTCCACGGGGTTGGTGCGCGTCGCGTCCTGGGACATGGCAGTGCTCCTCACGCGTCTGGCGGGGCTCCCGGAGCCGTGTCTCCCCCCACGTGTCACTGTTAATACATTTTGTTGAAAATCTATGAAAGTTTGAGTGTTTAAACTAGAGACAAATGTGAGAAAAGCGTATTATGTGTGTGGTGAGGCATTTACAGCATTGCGCCCAAGTGTTGAAGGACAGGACAAGAGCTGTGAATTTTCGTACAAGCACAAAAACATATAAATCTGTGTATAATATTTGGCAGCTAATTAAATGGAGGGACCCAAAAAATTAACACAGACCAAGAGAAAAAGGAAAAGGTGAATTTATTTTACAGAAGGATGCAGGCTGGAACGTGGCTGGACTGGGTAGATATCAGCCTGGAGTGGGTGAGTATCTGGCTGGAGCAGGCAGGATCTCTGGAGAGCAGAACAAGCAGGTAAGTAGAAAATAATCAGTTGGTAACGTAGATCACAAAAACTCAGAAGCTGAGGAGCCAAGAGGTTCACGGTGCATTCACAGCAGAGTCTCGCTGGTGAGCAGGCCTTAAATAACCAGAATTTTGTATGTCTACGATAAAGTAAAATATTGCTGTTCCATGCAATTACCCTAGGCGGCGCTATAATCGCCATTTCTTATATCAATCTGTTCAAGGATGGGGCGTCCACCAATGATTAAAGTCTGAGCGAAATCAACAGAGCTGACGAAGCTTCTCGGATGAGCGGCGAAACGTTTTCGACCAAACAAACTTTGTCCAGTTGACAAATTGAATTTCTTCTTTTATCATGTGTTTCAAATTCAAATTAAAAATTTTAAGGCTTAAAAATATATGTGCTGAATATTTAAAATTACATTTGAAGCTTTATAAGATCTCAAAATCTTTTAATTTTTACTGTTTTTACGCTCATTTATAAGCATATATTTAATACTTTTATTGAAGTAGATTTTTTTAAATGTGATCCCTTTATTTGACAATATTTTTGCTTCTGTATTTGTACTTTTACTTAAAGGTGCACTGCACAGCTTGTTTGGTGGAGGATCCGCCACCTTGTCTCCAGGGAGATGTTTATGCATTGCCTGGAATGTTCCATGGTATTTAAACATATCCTATTGTTCAAAAATACAATAATTCTCGCAGTGACTAGAGGCGACTTACCACAGATCAGACCTGTAATGTAGCGTAGTGCTGGAACTGGCTTGATAAGGAGGTTTAAAGATCCCCTGACATGGTACTTCTTGATGCTTTTATATGGCTCCTTAATGGTTCCCTAATACTGTAAATGAATCCTTCTTCAAAATCAACACTCAGTGCATGAGAAACAGAGATAAGCTGAGAAAGAGTAATTTTTGTCTCTCTGAACACTCTATAATGGGTGTTGTTGCTTGAATGCAAATGAGGAGAAAAGAGCTGGCCAATAGTAGAGGGTGGGGGCGTGGCCAAACGCTCCGCTCTCTGCTCTGAGCGCTCTCTGATCCATTTCCTTGTTTTTGCACGGGGGAGAGATTTGAAGCGTTCCATTGAAAAATAAACACATTTCCACATAAAATAAAATTAAACCACTGCTGTTCAAAGGTCCAGAGGCTCAGATAAAGGACTTCCGAGCCTAGAAACACTCGGACGTGCCTCCAGACAAATAAAAAAACGCATTTCGCATTGCCTAGCGCATTCTCAGTCCAAACTCTCTGGGCGTGATTTACAGAGACGCTGAGTACAGACAGACGGGGGTGGAACTGCATTTGCATTTCTTTTTTCGATCTGACGTCAATAAGGTGCCTTGTTCAAACTCGCCCGTTTGAGCTCTGATTTTTTGTAACGCAGAAAAGGATCGCAAATCCTCAGTTTAGACATTTCGCAACTTTTAACCATGGGGGGGGGCCTAAACAGGGTAGGGGAGCTCACATTAACGTTCAAAAACCTCAGAAAGTGAAAATTTCATGCCATGGGACCTTTAATCTATACTGTGGAACATTCTAGACAAAGCAATAACAGTTCAATGGAGATATCAGGGGGCAGACCCTCCACTTAAAATGTTACACAGTGCACCTTTAACCAACAAAATGGAGTATTTCTTCCACCACTGCACACCAGTCATTTCTTAAGGTAACAATATGGTCTCCACAGCTCTGAAACAGTACACTGAACACTTCATGGATACAATAGCATTCTGGGTAAATATTGGCTCAAAACGGAGCTTTTTCCACCCAAGTCTCTTTTATGATTGACCTTGGCCGATGTAATTTCATATCATGAGACTGGCCAGACGTGGACCATAATTGGATGTCCCCAGTGCAAATAGAGGAAGGACAGTTACACATGCTTCCCTTAGGTGTAATAAGTCCACTGTGTGTTTAAATATCCTTATCTAAATTCAATGATTATATGGTAATGTGCACATGCTAAAGCTGGGGAAGAGCCTGGGATGGAACTGCAGAGATAGTGAGGAGAGCGCCTGTGCGTCGAGTTCAGATAATAAACGAAGACGCTTATTACTCACCCAAATCAAATGTGAGGAAAAATACTGCAAACTATGTGGAAAAGCAATGGTTCACTGATAAAATTAAAAGTTATACTCAGCAGTTTGGAGTGTTTTGATGCATAATAATGTTCTTCTGAAAGTACAAGAGAAGAAAAAAATGCTCCATAACTTTAAAATGTATTCTTGGTCTATCTGTTGGAAGGGAATGTGGATTAGTTTTGGATGTTACACAATGTATATGTGTGGCAGTAAATGCAGAACTGACTTATTAAACAGACTCTTGCAGTTAAAAGTGCGCTGCGTAACTTTTCAGGTAAGGGTCCGCTTCCATGGAGATGCTATTGCTGGGCCTGGAATGTTCAACAATATGGTATTAAACTTATATAAGGTGCATTTACTTGAACAGTATGTGAAACAGTCTGTGAAACAGTCTGCCACCAACCTTGGCGTCACTATTGACAGTGATTTTAAATTTGACAAACACGTAAATGCGGTCGTTAAATCCGGTTTTTATCATTTGCGGCTTTTATCGAAAATTAAATCTTTTTTTATCTTTTAAATCTTTTGAACAAGTAATTTATGCTTTTATTTCCTCGCGTTTAGATTACTGTAATGCACTTTTTCCCGGCATTAGCCATCATGAACTTTCTCGCTTACAGTTAGTACAAAACTCTTTTAACTGGAAGCAAAAAATGTGAGCACATTACTCCGATTTTAGCGTCATTGCACTGGCTCCCAGTTCGTTTTAGAGTTGATTTTAAGATTTTATTGTTTGTTTTTAAAGCTTTAAATGGACTGGCCCCACAGTATGTCTCAGACCTCATCCAAATCTACACCCCCACGCGCAAGCTGAGGTCTGAGGGCCAACTCCAGCTCGTGGTGCCTAAGTTCAGACTTAAAACCAGGGGGGATCGGGCTTTCTCTGTAGCCGGCCCAAAGCTGTGGAACAATCTGGCCCTTCATGTCCGAACTGCCCCGACTATCGAGTGTTTTAAGTCTCGTCTTAAAACCCACTTTTATTCTCTGGCTTTTAACACTGCGTGAGTTTGTGTGGTCCTCTGTGTCTCTTATTGATTTTATTTATTTATCTATTTATTTATTTTATTTCATTTATTTATTTATTTATTTATTTTTTATTTATTTTTTAACTTTGTCGGTGCTGTTTTAATTTGATTTTACTTATACACACATACTATGTATTCTTTATGTTTTTATCTCTGTGCAGCACTTTGGAAACGGCTACGTTTGTAAAATGTGCTATATAAATAAAGTGGATTTGGATTTGATTTGGATTTGATATTTATTGCAAAAAATACCTTTTACAAATCATGCACTCTTACTGTGAGTGGGGTCATCGCTTTACAGATCTTGGCATGGTGGCTGAGTGGCTAGCACTCATGCTTCACAGCAAGAAGGTTACAGGTTCGATCCCCGGGTCGCCCGGGCCTTTCTGTGTGGAGTTTGCATGTTCTCCCCGTGTCTGGATGGGTTTCCTCCGGGCACTCCAGTTTCCCCCACCAACCCAAAACATGCTCCAGTTTAGGTCCTGACCAAGCCGAGCAATAAGATCATGGAGATGGGTCCCGGGCGCCTGAAAGACGAGCTGCCCACTGCTCCTGAAGGATGGGTCAAATGCAAAGAAATAATTTCCCTACGGGGATAAATAAAGCATGTCTTCTTCTTTTCACCTGTAAATTGGCCTGCTTGTATCTCCTGCTTGTTTCTATAGAGACTGAAAAGATTAATGCTATACTTTGGAATATTTAGGGTAAGGTAATAACATCTCCATGCAGACAAGTATTGTATGAAAGTGGCGTGTGCATGAGTGTTGGAGGTGGTCGGAGGGGCCGATGGCGCTGATTGGCAGCCTCGCTTCCGTCAGTCTGCCCCAGGGCAGCTGTGGCTACAGAAAGTAGCTTACCACCACCAAGTGTGGAGTGAATGAACAATGAACTGTAAAGCACTTTGAGTGGCATGAAAGGCGCTATATAAATCCAATGAATTATTATTATTATAATTAAGTAACTGGCGGGCCCTGGACCAGAAATGTGACACAGTGCACCTTTAAAGCTGGGGTACTTGATTTTCAAACTGTGAAAGGAGGAAGTATTTAAACTGTGACCTGAACTTGCCATTACTACACAATGCCTTTAGCACAGAGCTTTTATTCACATTCTTGGCCTCACGTGGAGCTTTAAAACGGCACAGTGAACCAGGGGACCTGTTATAACCTTGTGCCGCAAGACGAATTCTTTCATGGTTTAAAAAAATCCTCAGCTTATACAGGTTTTGATGTAAGAATCTCAGAAAGTTGTGTGTTACATTGTCCGATAAGACATATTAAGCACATTTTGTGCTAAAGCCATGAGAATATGATCACAGCCTTTTGCATCAGTCACAGGAGTGTCTCATTTGAACCAAATTATAGAGAAAATAATTAAGCATTAACTCTGATACACAGGCCTGAACTGGTCTACTGCTGGGCCTGAGCTCCTGTGGCTCACCCATCCTCTCTCATTCTCTCTCCCATCCTCTCTCCCCTCCTCTCTCATTCCTTCTCTCTCCCATCCTCTCTCCACTCTCTCACCCTCTCTCTCCCCTCCTCTTATCCCCTCTCCCCTGCCCCCCCCATCCTCTCTCTTCCTCTCTCTCTTCCTCTTTCCACTCCTCTTTCCTTTCCTCTCCTCCATCCTCTCTTTGTTACTTTGCAAACCAAATGGAGCCAGCTGAGTGATCAATGCGCCCAACTCCTCTCTCCTCTACACCTCTGCAGGTAGATTCTCTCCGCGTCGGCAGGTCATTCCACTGCAGAAATATGCACCAAAAAAGAATCGGAAACATGCCATAGTTCCATTATGCATTCATATCTCCTCAGCTGCTTACACTTCTCACGGCCACAGAGGTATGAGCCCACAATGTGAACAGAGAGCCTGAAGTTTCTCCAAAAGAGAAAATAATAATGCATTTTATTTATTCATTTGTGGCCATTCAAAGGCCGTCTCTCTTCTGTCAAAGGTCTTGTTAAAGGTATTGTAACCAAACGGTCTTGAGGAAGTTTGAAGAAGACTGTTCTATTTTTTTTTAACTATATGTATCTGTTATCTCCTCCATGAAAGTAGTGTCCAAGTTCAAGAAGTCATGAAAAACAAAGGTGAGGAGGAGGAGAGATACAAAAAAAGTATAAAATGGCAGTGATGAATGGGAGCAGATGATAATGCAGAAAACACAGCCCTCTTTTGAAAATGTTTTCTTGGTTTAAACTATAAAACTTTTCTAGTGGAGGGTTTGCCAACTGCTCGTCTCCAGAGGGATGTTATTGCTTTGACTGGAATGTATGTCCATGGTTACAAAAGATGACAGCACCAGTAAAAGTTACAGGTCAGCTCTGTGAAGAGACTTGTAGGACACATCATTGAGATTTTAACCATGTTATATTGTTGTTCTCTCATTAAAAATCAAGGTAACAAGATTGTTTAGATTGTCTGAGCCTCAAAAATCACTCAACACCCAATGTTTCCCAAAATTTGAACTTCTCCTGCACATTAAATCTTGTTCTGAGCATTTCTTTTTAGCAATCAGCAGACAATGCTCCAACAATACACATTTTTACCAGATACAGACTCACACATGAAATACCAAGGTGATCAAAAGCATGTTTACATGTCAGTTAAAGCCTCAAGAAGGCATGTGTCCAAAACCATATTACAATACCAAAACATGCACCACTGGCAGTCCTGACCAAACCCAGCTTGCTGTAGCTGCTCCTGACAGTCTGCCCCAGCAGCAGATATCTGGATGGGTCAAATATGGAGAGTGAATCTCCTTCTCTCAGGGGACATTAGGAAAAGTATATAACTTATACCTTTTATCAGGGGGCTCCAAACTTTTTACACAGGGCCAAGTATTGAAACATAGGACCACAGACCGGTGATCAATACAGTGAGGTTCATTTCACATAGTTCTGACAGAGCCGCCAGAGCTTTAAAAAGGCTGGGAACATTTTAAGTTTGTATCACACTACACAGTGATGATAAAAGGAGAAATTCAATGTGTCAACTGGACAAAGTTTGTTTGGTCGAAAACGTTTCTCCGCTCATCCGAGAGGCTTCGTCAGTTCTGGTTCTAGTGCTGGTTAGACCCTGTTTATATCTAGCTGCAGGGAGGAGCTCACTACACTGAAATAGCTCCGAAACTATCTCAAATAATCTGTTTCTTTTGTTTTTCGAATTTCTCTGGCATCTAGTATTAGCATATCTATTCAGCCCTAGGAGGAGCTCACTACACTTAAATAGCTCTGAAACTATCTCAACTAATCTGTCTCTTTTGTTTTTCGAATTTATCTGGCGACCCTCTCCACCCCTCTGCCCTGGCTTGTCTGCCCTAATGTTTCTTTGTCTGTTTTTGACTTGGTTTGAGAATCGAATTATAAATGGGAGACAAGTTATGTCTAACTCCCCCATTTCTGTTTAACGACGGATTCTCTTTTTTGACAAAAATAGCCTCTTTAACTCCCCTCTCAAACCAGTTCTTTTCCCTGGCTAAGATCTGAACCTCACTGTCCTCAAACGAATGGCCCGTGGCTTCTAGGTGAAGATGTACGGCAGATGACGGTCCACTCTGGCACGCCCGTCTGTGTTGGTACATCCTCTTGTGAAGTGGATGTTTTGTTTCTCCAGTGTAGCGCTCACTGCCGTCTTCACTACACTGAATGGAGTAGACCACATTACTTTGTTTGCTTGAATAGGGAGGCTAAACTAGACGCCAGAGAAATTCGAAAAACAAAAGAGACAGATTAGGTGAGATAGTTTCAGAGCTATTTCAGTGTAGTGAGCTCCTCCTAGGGCTGAATAGATATGCTAATACTAGATGCCAGAGAAATTCGAAAAACAAAAGAAACAGATTATTTGAGATAGTTTCGGAGCTATTTCAGTGTAGTGAGCTCCTCCCTGCAGCTAGATATAAACAGGGTCTAACCAGCACTAGAACCAGAACTGACGAAGCCTCTCGGATGAGCGGCGAAACGTTTTCGACCAAACAAACTTTGTCCAGTTGACAAATTGAATTTCTCCTTTTATCATGGATTCTACCTGGACGACTGAGGGACTCTTCACGCACTGCACAGTGATGTTGGAATGGTAGAGTTACTTACCTTTGCTGTACTTTTTATGATAATTTGGGCTGGTTTAGCAGAAGACACCCCTGCCTTATATCTTATAATAATTTTTAAAATCTGTAACCCCTTATCCTATAGGCATAAAGAAGGATATGATTTTGGCCTGTGCATGGGTCTCCAGGGGGCGCTCTAACGATCTGTTTCATGGTTCCAGGACTGTTCAGCCTGCCCAGTGTTTAATCAGTAAACTCAATTCCACATTAGCAAACTTTGAAACTAGCCAAACTTTTAAAAGCTTGTCTCCCACTATCTTCAAACTGCACAGAGCAGAGGACGAATGGGCCTGAGTGTGACTGTAACTGCACAAAGCCAATAACAGCTCTCCCCCACAATGTCACCCAGACTGATGCTCCTCTGCTGCAGGTGAATACAGCACAGATGGAGGCTGACAGCGTGGGGGGCACCCATGGGCGACACAGTGCCACCTAACAAGGCTCATTTGTCAACGGGAGAGTGGCCCCAACATCTCCCTGAGGTGCTACAGGAGGAGAGACGACCTCTGACCCCAGCAGAGGCAGCACTGTCAGCAGCCGCTCGTCTGATAGACCTGTAATTAAGAGCTCACTTGAGACTGGGTGAGCCAAAGATTTTACACTGCTCAAAATGTGGATCTCTGAATGTGTATATATAAAGATCTCATCCATTTTTTTCCAAGTTCATGTGTTTTATTATTTTATTTTATCATTTTATTTAATTTCATTATAAAATATAGCTTACTTAAAGGTGCACTGTGTAACCTTTCTTGTCTGCAGTGTTTCACAGTATGGCATTAAACCTTTCTATCTTTTTTTTTAAATCTTTTATTATTTAAGTTACATATTTTCAAGCCACAATAACATTGGCAAAGCACTCAGACGACACATTGGGGATGTGGGCACAGGAATGAAGACCACTGGGTATAAGAGCTAAGGGACTTGAAGGCACTTGGGGGAAGTACAAGGGGGGACTAGAAAGGGAAACAGGGGGAGTGGGAACCGTATCTTCATGGAGATCAAACCAGACAAAGTTACAGGTCAGATGAGGTGACCCCGCTCACATTCAGCATGCCTGTTTTTGGGGGTATTTTTGAGCAATAAAACCACCTGTGATTGAATACAGTGGTCCCTCGCTCTATCGCGGTTCATTGTTCGCGGCCTCGCTGTTTCGCAGATTTTTTTTTTTCAATTTTTTTTTTATAGTGTAACATTGTGTTCTGCGTCCTGATTGGCTAAGAGACTGTAGACCCAGGACTAAACATGGACTAAACCAGGTCTAGACCAGAACTAAACCAGGTCTAGACCAGGTCTAAACCAGGTCTAAACCTGGACTGGACCTGGACTAAACCAGGACTAGACCAGATCTAAACCAGGATTAAATCGGCTGGTTAGCTCAGCTGGTAAGTCACTGACTTTCTACCTGGGGGTTGTGGGTTCAAATCTCCCCCAGGCAATGAGCTAACCAGTGTGGGTCCTTGGGCAAGACCCTTCACGGTACTGCCCCCTGGGCTGCTCACTGCTCCTGAAAAGGATGGGTCAAATGCAGAAGTCAAATTTCTCCCGTGTGTCACTGTGTGTCATTGTGTGTGAGACCAATAAAGGCTTGATCTTAATCTAATCTAAACCACCACGTGCTGCTCATTGCTAGTTTCGTGCGGCTGGTTTGTGGCTCGGGCTGAGAGGACGCAGTCCGGGCGCCGCGGTTTGATCTCGTGCTTGCAGCCTCGCGCCGGTCGTGCTGCTCTGTCATGGATTTGACCACGATGAGGGGTGCACGTGTCGCACACTTCTCCAAGGAGTTGGTGCGCGTCGCATCCCGGGACGTGGCAGTGCCTTTGGATGAGCGCGGTGCTTCCTGCGGATCCAGTCACTCATGTCTCCGCGGGGCTACCGGCGGATCTCCCATGCTTCACAATTAATACATTTTGTTGAAAATCTATGAAAGTTTGAGTGTTTAAACGAGAGAGAAATTTGAGAACAGGTTACTTCCAGTCTGAGAAAAGTGTATAATGTGTGTGGTGAGGCATTTACAGCCTTAAAACATGTAGAATAATTGTAAAATATAAAGTTGTCCTACTTCACGGATTTCTCTTATTGCGGGTAATTTCTGGAACCTAACCCCCGCAATAAACGAGTGATTACTGTACATGTAAAGTAGAGCTGTTTAATGTCATACTGTGGAACATTCCAGGCAGAGCAATGGCATTTCCATAGAAACAAGCAGGTGATGGACTCTCCAGCAGAAAAGTTACACAAAGCACCATTTTTAGAGCTTTTAACCTTGTTTTAGTTGTTTCCCCTCACCATTTAACCACCTGAAGTTGTATTTGGAGTGATTCATACAGGTTTGAGCAATCTTTTTTTTAATTACCATTTGGCCGTACTTTTTTCATACTCCAATTTTATTCTCTTAATCAGATTTCAAATGTGAAAATCATAACACGGATGTCATAGATTATAACTTTATAGCAGACACAAGTACAATAGGTCTTCTTTATTGTGAGACAAACTCGATCCACAAGGGAAATTACTTTGACATAGTAGCTCACACATTGCAATTTAATAACAAAGTGCAAAAATATGGTGAAAAAATTTGATATAATATTAAAAGACTGTTGCCATCTCCCTGAAAAATAAATAAGGGACACCTTATCGGCAGGACCGGCGGGCCCAATTGCCTTCACCCTTCGTGGTGTAGTGAATCTCTTTAGCCCTTTTTTGTATGTGTGAAGCGATTTTTTTAAACTATTTGACATAAACCGGAATTGAATTAGATGCATATCTGAGTGATATGAACACATGGAAAATAAATAATTATCAGCAATTTATTTTTAATACTAAATAACAAAATTAACAGAATAAAATAAATATCTGTCATGCTTAACTTAAAACTGTATAAATTAATATAAACAGGGATGAAAGTGAGCAATAATGAAAAAAGCTGAAAGTCACCGAAAAGCTCTGGGGCATGCCCCCCTGGAAAATTTTTGAGCTCTAGATGCTCTGAGATGCAATCTGGGGTCATGCCAGCCAATAAAAACTAAGATGTCAATCACCCATTTTGGGGGGAAAAATTCCCTTTCTCCCTCTTGATGATCCCACTTTGCACGACCTTCTCACAAAATTTGACTTGGATGGAGTCAGCTCAGGATGTGTAGCTGCTGACAGTCAGCCTCAAGCTCACTTCTAAATGATCATCAGTCATGGTGGAACAGTACTAAATGATCTTCATGTGGGAAAAGGCTGACTCACATAAATAAGTTTTCATACATCTATCTCCATTTTATCTGATGAATGTTAATTTTAATCTTAACTGCACTGCACTTAAACATACTGTGCCCCGTTTTTGGACCTTCACCCACAGTTTGAGGACCCCTTCTTTGATTCTTTTTTTTTTTTTTTAAACCTGTTTTTCTAAACTGGGACTAAACTGGGACTAAACCAGAAATAAACCTGGACTAGATCAGGACTAAATGAGATCTGAGATCATGTACTCAAGATGAGAGCCAGGAACGCTGCCTTCAGACCTGGGGACGTCACACATCTGAAGGCAGCAAGAACCAACTTGTCCTGTGGCATCAGGAATGCAAAGCACAAATGCGCACAGAAAATAACCGGACATTTTAAAGACAGCAGGGACATCACGGACTACAAACCCCCGCCACAGACCTGTGATAGCAACATCGGTGATGTTGCTCCTCAACAACCTCAACAGCTTCTTTGCATGGTTTGAGGCACAAAACGACACCCAGCCACAGAAAACTCCACCACCTCCCCACGACCACCCCTGTGTATGTCTGCAGCCAGCGTGAAGAGAACACTCTCCAGGATCAACACCTGCAGGGCTGCAGGCCCGGATAACATCCCTGGTCGTGTGTTGAAGGACTGCGCAGAGGAGCTCAAATATGTCTTCACCGACATCTTTAATACTTCTCTGAGCCAGGCTGTCGTTCCCTCCTGCATCAAAACCACCACCATCGTTCCGGTGCCAAAGAAGTCCACTCCAGCCACTTTTAACGACTATCGCCCTGTTGCACTGACCCCCATCATCATGAAGTGCTTTGAATGGCTAATCATGGCACACATTGAATCCATCCTCACCCCACCTTGGACCCATTCCAGTTTACGTACCGGGCCAACCACTCCACCGAAGATGCAATCTGCTCTGCTCTCCACCCAGCCCTCACCCACCTGGACAGTAAGGACTCATATGTGAAAATGCTGTTCATAGATTTCAGTTCAGCGTTCAACACCATAATCCCACGGCAGCTCATCACGAAATTGGACCACCTGGGGCTTCAGACCTCACTGTGTAATTGGCTGCTGGACTTCCTCAGTGAGAGGCCACAGGCAGTGCGGGTCGGCAGAAACACCTCGAGTTGCATTAGACTGAGCACAGGAGTCCCCCAGGGCTGTGTGCTCAGTCCGATGCTCTTCACTCTGCTGACCCACGACTGCTCACCAGCCTTCAGTACCAATCACATTGTGAAATTTGTGGACAATACAACAATGTGGTCGGTCTCATCTCTAATAATGATGAGACAAACTACAGGAGTGAGGTGAGCCTTCTGACAAAGTGGTGCAGGGATAACAATCTCCTTCTTAATGTTGGAAAGACCAAGGAGATTGTTATAGACTTCCGGAGAGGCCCCACCCAGCACCCCCACTGACCATCAACAGTGCTGCAGTAGAGAGGGTGAGCAGCACCAAATTCCTGGAGGTGCACATCAGTGAGGACCTCTCCTGCAGATGGCCCCTGGATGGGCACACATCTGTGATTCCAGCTATTACCTTCTTTATAAGCTTGGGCTCTCTCAGCCTGCTGTCGGTCTGTGTGGGCGTAGGTGTCCTGGCCTCCTTGCTTGTCTTCAGGATGCACTGTTGCCTGTCTTTGGGCACACTTGAGTCCAGAATGCACAGAACAGGCATCAAAGGATCCATTCTCTTCTGGGAAGACAAAGACTGTAAGCTCACTTCAGTGTTTGGATAGAAATCCCTCCATGCCGCAGGATTATATTATAACTATACTGCTATATCATAACTTATGATAAACACGTGTATTATATATTATTATATACAGTATATTATAACATATTATGACTATTATAACTATAATACTATATCATAAGCTGTATTGGCCAGTAGGCCAATGGCGAGCGACAACTGTCTATCGTATTTACGTCTGTGAGCTCTCCTATCCCTCTACGTAAAAAAACAAAGTAGCTTTTGTGTCACAAAGCGGTCCGTTTTAAATTATCACGCTATCCGAAAATACGCTTCTTACCTTAAACAGTCGAATCAATCGCTCCTCTTGTCCTCTCCTCTCCGTGGTAAACGCTATCTGAGAGGTTTATCATTTCGCAGGTCCCGGCACGGGAAGCCCTGCCCAGCTCGCGTCCGATTGGCCGGAGGCGCAAGAAGCCGGGGAGAACGCTAGACAGTCCCGAGCCGCGATTGGCCGGGAAGAATAGACGGGATAGACGAGGGGATGCTCTCATTGGACGTCTACGTTGCGCGATTGCACTTCCTAGTGTTCGGGTTCTGCGAGCGGCAGCGAACACTGTGTCACTGGCAAAGAGGGCTCAGAAGTGCCTCTATTTCCTCCGCAAACTGAGGAGAGATGGAGCCCCCCCACCCATCATGACCACCTTCTACCGAGGCACCACTGAGAGCGTTCTGACCAGCTGCATCACTATGTGGTACGGGAGCTGCAATGAACAGAACAGGAAAGCCCTGCAGCGCATAGTGAATGCAGCTGGGAAGATCGCTGGTGTCTCTCTCCCCTCCCTCCTAGACATTTTTAACACCCGCCTCACCCGCAGAGCGTCCAGCATTGTGGGTGACCCGAGCCACCCCTCACACAGCCTCTTCAGCTTCCTGCCCTAAGGGAGAAGGTACCGGAGTCTCCGGGCCCACTCCACCAGACTGTCAAACAGCTTCACAAACAGCTTCATCCACCAGGCTGTCAGGAAGCTGAACGTTCACCCCCCCATATTGGCATAACCTGTATCCCATAAAAAGACATATCACTCTAGACCAGGAGTGGGCAAACTTTTTGACTCGTGGGCGACAAAGGGTTCTAAAATTTGACAGAAGGGCCGGACCAAGAGCAGGTGGATTTAGGTCGTTTTCACACCAGGAAAGTCCGATAGTCCACTTGCTTTGGTCCGGACCAAATTTTTTTTTTTTTTTTTTATTTTGGTGCGGTTCGCTTTCACACTGCACTTTTTCCCCAAGCGAACTAACGTCTATAAACAAAAGCACATGTGCTGAGGTCGCTCAGCCATTGGACAGAATGAGCCCTGTCGGTGTCCAAACGCGGAAGGAGGAGAATAACGGTGTTACCTGCTGTTTTCAATCTAGCCTTAGCGATATGATTTGCTCAGTTTTTACAGTTTGCACAAATGTTTGAGCAGCATCGTGAGGTTTACACTATTTTACAATAAATTTACAAACGACGAAGACACAGGGCAAGACGACTACGGAGGACAGAGCTCGTGCGCGCAACAAGTTCTGACTCTTGCTCTTCACGCAAAACGTAAGTAAACCTCGTAAGTTTCGTTTTGTTTCGTTTCGTTTAGTTTCATAAGCCTCGGTTTCCCATAATGCTCAAACTACGACGGAAGCTCGTCAAGTACAAAAAGCCAACTTGTGTCGGATCGAGTCCGGTCTGCATTCTCACCTCAAACGAACCGCACCAGGATTCGTATGGAACCGGTCCGAGACCGACCTTTTTAGGTGGTCTCGGTCCGCTTGTTTGCTCCGGATCGAGACTTTTGGTTTTTATTCACACCAGAACAAAAGGTCCGAATCAAAGGAGCAAACGAACTCTGGTTCGTTTAAAACGAACCAAACAAGGCAGGTGTGAAAACGACCTTAGTATTTTGGTAATCCACCTCATAAGAGCAAAAAATAACATGGGATATGTAGAAAACATGTGCTTTTTTCAATTAAAAATTAACAAAAGCATTAAAACAAAATGTCCATCTTTCAAGTTCCACGGTATTTAGCTATTTATTGAAATGACTCTTAAAACACAAAAAATTTAATTAATAAAATACATCTTTTTTTATTACTAACAGTTACGATTTTAAAGCACTGAAAGTTCTGTTCTCCTTCAGGTTCTTTCGTTCTTTCGTTGACTGCTTGCTAGCGTAGTTAGCATGTTTTGTGGCAAAGTGACGGCTGATATTATATTCTTTAAAAATCGTTACAGTCTCTTGGCATATCAGGCATACAGCAGTTGATAAGTATTCGGTGAAAAAATATTTACTTGTCCACTCGACATTCTCTGTCCACTTTTCTTTTCTTTTCTTTACAGGAGGGCTGAGGGGTCAAAGAGTAAAGCACAAACGTGGAAGCAATACGCCGCACCTCAACAAAGGTCAATCTAGTGCGCCAGCTGTTGGAAAATGCCAGAACTGCAGGGAAATTAAAACATTAACAGGGTTTATTAATATAATTTCTTCAAGTTCGGCGGGCCGGATTAAAAAGCTTAACGGGCCGCATATGTCCCCCGGGGGGTAGTTTGCCCACGCCTGCTCTAGACACTTTAAAATCTGCTGCTAAGGACTACTGTTGCACTGTTGCACATTTACTACTAGAATTTTACTACTGCTGTACTGTTGTTTACTGCTGTTGTTGCACTAGTTTTACTACTGTTGCACATTTATTTTTATCTTTACTTTCAATGCACATTCTATTGCACATAACCATTTCACTGTTGTATTTTCCATTGCACATTTTTGATGCACACTGCACATTTTGGACATCTGTAAATAGGTATTTATTTATTCTTTTACACTGCTTTAGATATTAGATTTTAGACTCTAGATTTTATTTTTTTTGTCTCAGATAGTTTTTGTTTTTTGTTTTGTCTTTATATTGTATTTTGTACACTGTCTTTTTGCACTACTTGGCCAGAGAGAAACGAAACTTAGATTCACTGTATGTTGAACACATATGGCAGAACTGACAATAAAGCTGACTTTGATCTTTAGAACAATACCAAACCAAGTCCACATCTGGGTTAAAATGGATTCAGGGTAGCCTTAGTTCTTTTTAATGTCTCAACATTTTGTTCACTTTATTTTTAAGAAAGTTTCTGCGTTTTGTACCTGCAGATTCTCAAAACCCAAATCGACATCGGTATTAATTCATTGGGTCTGAAGTGGTTGGATTGGTGAAGAAGTGCATATGCTGCAAATCTCTCTTTCAAATAATTTTCTCATTCATGACCAAATTGCTGACTTTTTCGAAATCGTCTATTGAATAAATTTCATCTTGAAGTCCCTTTTTACTTCTCTTTTCACTTTTTCTACCCTCACTTCTTGCCTAAAACTTGACATTTTGGCGAATAACTTAATAGGAATAGATGTTTTTGTTCTTAAAGGCAAGAATTTCAGAAACACAAATGGCCAAACCACAAAGGCAATTTCCCCAGAAAAATACTGGCTCCGTCGAGTAGTGTGGAGTCTACCTTGACACTTTAAAATGTTTTCTTTCTCTCCACTGGGAAAGGGGCACTGTGTAACTTTTTGGTCTTTGTTTTTAGTCACCTTCTTTTTTCATGGAGATGTCACTGCTCTGCCTGGAATGTTCTACAGTATGATATTAAACCGCTCTACTTTACATTTATTCAGTTACAGGTGGTTTTATAGCTTAAAAATACCTAGAAAAACAGACATTCTGACTGTGAGCGAGGTCGCCTCTCCACAGATCTGACCTGTAACTTGGTCTGGTTTGATCTCCATGAAGATAGGAAGGTTTAATGCCATACTGTGAAACATTCCAGGCAAAGCAATACCATGTCCATGGGGAAAAGCATTTGATGGACCCTCCACCAGGAAAGTTGCACCTTTAAGACAATTCCATTCAACAGCCACAGCTCTCTCTTCCAGCACTGTCTCTGCGGATGGACAGTTTAATGATTTTGTTTTTTACTCAGAAAGAGCACAAGAGCAATAGGTCATGAGAGATTTTTTTTTCCCCTTTTGTTCTGTGAACCAAACATAAAGGCCAGGTCATATTTACACACAAAAGGCTTCAAACGTTATGCAGAAAATATGACTGCAGTGACCAAGATTACACATTTTTACTTTATCTTTACTATAACAAAGAAGTAGCAGTCTGGAATGCATTGTGTAACTTTTCTAGTGGAGGGTCCGCTACCTACTTGTCTCCATAGAGATGTTTGCTTTGTTTGGAATGCCCCGGGATCTTGCATTTACTCAATAACATGTTTTTTTTTTGGCCTAAAAACAATCTTTCTGCAAGTGGGCTCGCCTCTCCACAGATCTGACATATAACTTGGTCCTGTGGCTGTTGTTTACTGTACTAGAACGAAGTGTAATTGCACATCAACCACAGTAGTTGGCAGTGGCGCTCTCTAGAGGTAAGATCGGGCCTAAAAAATCCAGCCCGACCCGACCCGGCCCGCGGGTATTAAAGCCCGACCCGGCCCGAGCCCGACCAATTAACTTGATTTGCAGGCCCGAGCCCGAAGCAAACCCGAAATTTCATATTTTATTTGTGAGGACTCGGGAGGAGGAGGGGTGATTTATGATAACAAATTAAAGCCTGTCTTTTGTAACGAAATCTAAGTTAAACAAGACTGTATAAACATTTACATCTTTTATATTTGTTTCTGCAGAGGGTACATTAACCGACAATTTTCCATCATTGACGGATTTTTTTAAGAGTTGACGGGAAAGATTTAAGGCCGTCCGTCATTTTGACGGGTTGAAAATTGGGCCATAAACCACAGCAGCAGTACGTCCTTAAGAATCTAGCGCGGCACTTTAAGAGAGAGAAGCAGAGAGACACAGAAGAACAATGACGGGTGGATAATAGACAGAGACAGGAAGGAGTTCTTTGAATTGTCATTGCAAGAGTTTAGTACAGTACGTGTTGTGATGAGGCGACTTCTGTTTTTTTGCGAACCACGGTCTCTCGTGGCCAAAACTATTCACGGCCTCGAAACGCCTCAGCGCACTGTGATGTTTGGGTATCAACATCACAGTGAGTTGTGACAAGATACTGATTTAATCACGGTGTTTCTAGCACATCATGGCCCACGCTACTAGCTCTGACACTGACAGGGTCAAAAAAGATGCGGACTTGCGGAGGGGAAGATTATTAAAAGGGCGCCGTTCATGTGCGCAGAGCATGCTCTGGCTCTGCGGCTCCTGTTTAGTAGTTAAATAGCAATTACATTACAGCGCCTTCTCTGTTTTATCCAAATTATTTATAAGTATTCCTTAGTTTAGTATCCACACATCGTTTTAGTATACATTTTTATAAACATATATTTATTTTAAAAAAGTAAGCGAGAGAGAAGCCCGGCCCGACCCGACCCGAAGCAATGATTGACATTTTAGCGCTCGGGCTTAAGATCTTACCTCTAGCGCTCTCACACGCGATATACAGAACAGACTCACCATTAGCAGAACATCCTCTGTCACAGAAAAACACGTATATTCCACTGAGTCGTGTACTTTAGTCCGACAGAAGCTGACGCATCAGGGACACAGGCAATATCTATATGGAGAGAAGCAGGTGATGGACTCTCTACCAGAAAGGGAGAAAACTGTAGGCTACATTACAGGTCAGATCTATGGAGAGGCAACCCTATTCAGAGAGAATTATTGTTTTGTTTTGTTTTGTTTTTGAGCAATAGAAACACCCGTAATGAATAAATGTCAAATAGATGTGCTTAATGTCATACCATGAAACATTCCAGGCAAAGTGATAACATTTTCATGGAGACAAACAGGTGACGGACCCTCCTCTAGAAATGTTACGCAGTGCACCTTTAAGTAAAGAAAAAAGAAATAATTAGAATGTCGACTGAGAAACAGCACAAATTTCTGCAGAATTAAAAATTAAAGCACTGAACTCTTATTTATCGCAAGTAGAAGAAGTCAGGCTATAGATCATGTTGGAGACAAAGGAGATGTCTGCTGCATTTTAGAATCCCGATAGTTTAGAACTGAGGTGAACAAGGTTCGTTTTCTACATAGAATTAGCTTTTTAACTGTCAGATTGCAGATTTGTTGAGTTGGTTTATGGTTTATATCTCTGTAATTACTGGGCCTGTCCACATGAAACAAAAACTAACACAAAGTTCAACATCTTCTCTGTCTGTATAAACGTGATTTTATTTTTTCTTTTCACAACAGTGGTGCCATTATTCAACTCCACAAACTTGTTATATGTCAGATTACAGTATTTTGGACACAAACTCTAACAAATTTCAATATTGGTGGATCATTTAGTTGACTAAATGTATTGCCACATGACTTAAGATGTCATGTGGTAATAATCTCTGCACAACTTCACTAGAGTCGTTTGGATATTTTCAGGTAGCTGTTGAAAACTGACAACTACATGACATCACAAAGTGGAATAGAGCATTTTGAGATTTGGAGATGTAGACAGAGTAATAATAAAGGATTGCTAGTACTATTTTTGAGGAGAAAACAACATTATAACATGGCTAAACACTCACCAGAGTCAATTTTGTGTAATATAGGACCTTTAAAGTTTAATAGCGCTTCTGACAGAGCAGTGCCTACAGGTAGCATCACACCCTCGGGGAAATGTTGACGACATCAGCTGCAAAGTATCAGTGTCTCAATTATCCTGCGTGTTGGACAGCTCTGTAGGCGTTACATGTTCTGACAGCATTTTGTTCATGCATCATTATAAGATGAGTTTGAAACGCCCGGTGAGAGCAGAGAGTGTGGAGGTCTGACACTGATCTGCTGATGGAGCCGGGGGAACACATGTACCTGCTCAGTCTCATGCTGCAGTCTCTGGGGGCAGTGAGCCTTGAGATTATCTCGGGCATTTCACCCATGACAGACACATCATGTCGAACCTGAAAGACATGCCAACCAGACACTAAGGGTGCCTTCACACTAGACCTGCACAAAATGAGAAGAAAATGCTTTTCTATTCAGATGACAATATTGTTATGATATTATAATACACAATTTGGAACAATAGGAGCAATTGACAGGCATCATGAAGCTTAATTGTAAAGCAGAAAATGCACATGCCTTCTCTTAGTCAAACTGGGTCAAAATAAAAACCTAAATAGACTTTTCAGAGCTTTTAACCATGTTATAGTTCCTTCTCCTTCACCATTTACTCATCCTCAGTTGTATTTGGAGTGATTCATGCATGTCTGAGAAATCCTTTGTTTTCAAAAGGCCATTTTGCTGATTGAAACCCGTTGTTCCCACTACCAGCACACCGCCACTGCTCTGTACTTACTTCATTCAATTTTCATTTCTTAATCTATGACACATGTAGGATTCAGCACGTAGTCATTTTGAAACAAATGAAAAAAGTGCTGCTGGCTAATATGGTCTACAGCTTGACACCACTGTTGTGAATCCGTTTACTGCGATCCGCACTGCAATTTTCTACTGTGGAAGTCAGCAGACTTGTTTCTTTTATTAAGTTGGTTAGATTGTGATTTAAAATGTCCAAGTTATAACATAATGACTCACTCATAGACTATAACTATATGGATCAGATTCAAGCACAAGAGGACAATCTCTCAAGTCAGAGATCATGAATAAAATCTGCCTTTTTGTTCATTTATTTAAAAAAAAACACTACACTTCTACAAAATGGAGAAGTTTGTGTGGTTTCGATATATTCATTTTCTTCCAATATTGATTACTGTGTTGTTAGCCAATATTGCGATATTGATATTTTGATATACAGTAATCCCTCGTTTATCGCGGGGGTTAGGTTCCAGAAATAGCCCGTAATAAGTGAAATCCGCGAAGTAGGACAACTTTATATTTTACAATTATTCTACATGTTTTAAGGCTGTAAATGCCTCACCCCACACATTATACGCTTTTCTCAGACTGGAATTAACATTTTCTCACATTTGTCTCTAGTTTAAACACTCAAACCACGATACGTGGACAAATCCGTGACAGAGCAGCACGTGTCGCTCACTTCTCCAAGGGGTTGGTGCGCGTCTCGTCAGGGACGTGGCAATGCTGCTCGTGCGTCTGGCGGGGCTCCCGGAGCCGTGTCTCCCCCCACGCGTCACTATTAATCTCTCTGTGCGAGATCAAATAAGGTCAATCTTCTAATCCTTGACCACTGTAAGGCGCTTTGTGTTACAATTTTGTATGACAAGCGCCTTATAAATATTGTTTGATTGATTGATTGATTGATAATACATTTTGTTGAAAATCTATGAAATTTTGAGTGTTTAAACTAGAGACAAATATGAGAAAATGCAGCGCGAGGCCGCGTGTACACTGGGGAGATAGAACTGCGCCGCCCGGACCGCGTGCTCTCAACCCGAGCCACAAACCGAACACGCACAAACGAACGCAAAAGCCGCACGGAGTGATTTAATCCTGGTTCAGACCTGGTCTACTTCTGGTCTAGACCTAGTTTAGTCCACGTTTAGTCCTGGTCTAGTCTCTTAGCCAATCAGGACGCAGACCACACTATAAAAAAAATGTTACACTATAAAAAAAAAAAAAAGCCGCGAAACAGCGAGGCCGCGAAGAGTGAACCGCGATAGAGCGAGGGTTCACTGTATCAATATATCATGGTAGTTCTGTTCTGACCGTGAGAGAGAGCGGACGTGTTTTGTCTTTCCTCTTCCTTATCTATTGCTCCGTTGTCTGCGTGCCTCTCTTGTTTTTCGTCATTTTCTCACTTTTTGGAGCAGATTTTCCAAATTCCTAAAATATGGATGTGATCAGCTGGACCCTCAGCACGATTGATACTCTTTTTTCATGGAGGAGTGCTGCTCCGGGAGATGCGGCGTGTCCGGATAGATATGCGAGGGACTCGTATCGTGCGTGGCAAGTCGTATGTCTGGCACCATTGTATCTAGAGGATGTGGAGGATATTTACGTATTCGGATTTCTGATAGCTGGACATCTGTTAATTGGCCTGGGATTGTCCAAGATCTATCGCAAAATTTGTAAGCTGGTAGCAAGCAAAGAGTCCCCTAAGCTGTCTGCAGCAATTTCGAGCCACTGTGAAGCCGTGGGAGATCTCGTGAAAGGATTACATCAGAAAGTGGTACAGGTTGAGGACCTTTTGGAAGGGGTTCAACCGAAGGAAACATCTCGACGTTTGGATATCATCACGGGCATGGTTACAGAACTGTGTAAAGCCAACGCAGCGCAGTCTGTGCGCCAAGAGGAACTAATGAGATCTCTCATGAATCTTCATGGCGATATGAAGATGGGGGTCTGGCAAAACCCAAGCTCAATCTAAATTGTTCACCTGGGTCTCTAAAAATGTATTTCATCATGCTAAATTAATCCCTTTGGATAAATTATGTCTCCCTGTGAAAATCTGTGTGGCTCCAACGGCTTATCTTTGTTTTGACTTTGTCTCCCTGCAAGAACACTCCCAAGGCCACAGATGTGGTTTGTTATCATGGACTCTACATAAACATAGCATACACTATTGGACTAACCACTCATACTGACATGATTGAGTAAAATGTTCCCTGTCTTTTAGAAAGGTCTGATCTCTGCTCTCGGTTCAATCAATTTAATTGATTTCCAATCTGATCCCCCCACACCCTTCCTTCTGTTGCCAAAGAAAAAAATCACTGTATGTTATATCTCCAGTTGTTTTTCTGTCATTACATGTTGTAAAATTGTCACTGATTGTATTGCATCTTTTCTACTCTGCATCTCCCAGTCGGCGGCGCGTGCATGCGCAGCGGCCCCTCCCCTAGCCCACTCTATCACTGTCCTGCCTGGTTAGTGGGGAAACCAAATTTCGAATTCACTCTATGTATATTTACATGATTGATTTTCGACAATAAAGCAAACTATGACTATGACTATGATAAATTGTGCAGCCTCGTTCACACTGGCCATAACCTACTGGTTTGAGCCCAGTTTAGCCCAGATGTAGACTTGGTCCTGTTCTAGTTTTGGTTTAGTCCTGGTCTAGTCCAGGTTTAGTTCTGTGTGGGTGTTGGGTTTTGTCCCAGTGGGTTTTGTCCCAGTTTCAGTGTGGTCTATATGTCCAAGTGTGAACACATTAGACTGCACTAAGCTGAGTATACTCAAAGTGAGGTTTTTTGATGATTTTTAACCTTTTATGTTGAGTTTACATTGTCATTATTGGTTTATTCTATATGTTCTCCTTTTTACCTATCAACATAAACATAGGGCCCCTTTTGAGGGTCCCATCACACCGGACGAGGTGAGGAGGGAGCTTAGGCGACTTGGGCAGAGGAAATCCGCAGGACCTGATAGTATCTGCCCCAGGCTGCTGAGAACCTGACCAGCTCTGTGAGGTTCTCAGCTGCATCTTCAACCTGAGCCTCAGCCTGGAGAAGGTCCCCGTCCTGTGGAAGACCTCTTGTGTGGTCCCGGTTCCCAAAACAACAAACGCCAGGGAACCGGCCCACTACAGACCAGTCGCCTTGACCTCCCACCTCATGAAGACCATGGAGAGGGTGATCCTCAGTGACCTTCACTTTGTGGTGAGCCCCACCTTGGACCCGCTGCAGTTTGCCTACAAGCCAAACGTAGGAGTAGAGGATGCCGTCATCTACTTGCTGCAGCGGGCGCTCACCCACTTAGAGACCGCCGGGAGTGCTGTGAGAGTCATGTTCTTTGAGTTCTCCAGCACCTTCAACACCATCAGGCCAGTGCTGCTGCGGGGGAAGCTGGAGGACGCGGGAGTGGATGGACATCTCGCTGCCTGGACCATCGGCTACCTCACTGACCGTCCACAGTACGTGCGGCTGCGCGGCTGTGAGTCAGGTGGTAGTCTGCAGCACTGGGGTCCCCCAGGGAACTGTCCTCTCAACCTTCCTCTTCACCATCTACACCTCGGACTTCACATACAACACGGACAGCTGCGATCTCCAGAAGTTCTCTGACGACTCGGCCATTGTGGGCTGTGTGTCCGAGGGGAACGAGCTGGAGTACCGCTCGGTCATCAGTGACTTTGTGGACTGGTGTGGGTGCAACCACCTGAGCATCAACACCAGTAAGACAAAGGAGCTGGTGATCGACTTAAGGAGGAGACCACTACCTCACTCACCGGTGAACATCCAGGGGCAGGACATAGAGACTGTGGACAGTTTCAAGTACCTGGGTGTTCACCTCAACAACTGGACTGGTCCCATAACACCAACGCCCTGTACAAGAAGGGCCAGAGTCGCCTCCACCTCCTGAGGAGACTGAGGTCCTTTGGAGTGTGCAGGCCTCTGCTCAAGACTTTTTATGACTCTGTGGTGGCCTCTGCTCTCCTCTACGCTGTCGTCTGCAGGGCCCCGAGCAGCACAGAGCGGGGCAGGAAGAGACTTAATAAGCTGGCCAGGAGGGCTAGCTCTGTCCTGGGCTGTCCTCTGGACTCTGTAGAGGAGGTGGCTGAGAGGAGGGTGCTGGCCAAACTTACGTCCATCATGGACGACACCTCCCACCCTCTGCACCGGACTGTAGAGGAGCTGAGCAGCTTCTTCAGCAGCCGACTGAGGCCCTGTCCCCACGACAACGTTCCTGTTTTTTTTTTTACCCGGGGTGAAAAAAAAGTCTCGTCCAGACACGTGTTGGATCAGAAAACCTTCGCGTCAAGATGAGCACGGAGCACTGAGTGAAAACGATGTAGTACATATGTCACACCGATAAGTGGCGCTGTAAACCGGAAAGAGCCAGAGCCACCAGTAACGCAGGACTACAAAGAGCACATGCGCAGAAAGTCCTTTCTCTTTCATAAACAAGCAAACACGTGTACTTTAGGGGCCGTCAACACAAGCGAATATATTTTGTCCCCCTGCTCCAGCAATGTAGCAGCGACTCACTCCGGTAATGTGAAAATGCTGACCGTCCCTAACATAGACAGACGCCACAGAACAAAGATTTGCGCTGCGTGAGCAGAGTTTTTGCCTATAAATCGATAGTTAGCATTACTTGCTATGGTTTTATTAGATAGACATTAACAAGTAGAACTCTCGTTAACCTTGGGCGTGTTATTTAGGCAAAATGCTTGTTTGGATCTTACTACGGGAATGTTAAACATACTCGGACATTATGTTGGCTTTTCGGCGAGAATATACAACCGGGGACCATCACCAACGGGCAGCTATATATTTTTGTGTGTGATACTGCATGTGCCTGTTTGTAAAAGGTAAATTTTCATTTAATAAAAAAGACAAGAAATGGTTGCTCTTTCTCTTTATTTACAGCACACAACACACTCAAATTGGTATGTGCTCCTTATTGTCCACTATCTGCCTTTCCAGCGATGGGATCTTTCCAGTTTTAAAATACGTGTTTAGCTTTGCATTGGCAAACACCCGTGCGTCGTGCGTACTGCCAGGCCACTTCACAGTAACGTCCATAAACCGGTACCTGTAGTCACACACTGCTTGTATGTTGAGGGGATGTGTCCCATCGATCGATCCCAAACATTGTGGCATGTCATGCACACGGAGGAAGCCCGAAACAAGCTCCTCTGCCTCCGGTTCCGTGAAAGGCGTAATTGTGCATGGTCCTCTGCTGTTGTCGCAATGCATTGCATATGAACAGAGTTTGATGCAGCATTGCCAATAAACTTCCAAAAGTCTGCAAAAGATACTGAAGTCCATTGTCCGCCATGGCTGTTGTTATCTGGTTGTTACCTGCGGAAGGCGCCGGGTTCCACCCTCTGGTCACCGGTCACGTGATGATTACGGCAGCGCGACGTCATCATTTTCTCACCTGCCGCGCTTTTTTGCCGCCCACATTCCAACGCAACGGGGGGCGTTCTCCGACTTCTCCACTCTGGAAGCCGTTTTTGAAAAACTCCGTTCTCGCCCCCAAAAACGCCGGCGCCGTCTGGACGGCAAGCCCAAACGCACCCAAACTTCTCCGTTTCCTCCAAAAAACGTTGTCGTGGGGACAGGGCCTGAGGCACCCCCAGTGCAAGAAGGAGCGCTACCGCAGATCCTTCATCCCCACCGCCATCAGACTGTATAACTCCACTGTATAGTCCAAACGTGCAGTATCTTTTTTTTCTCCATACTCTCCTAGTTACTGTTCTTATTATTATTTGTATTAGTTATTTTATTATTACTTATTTTATCCCATTCTTGCCTGCATGCACTTTTTCTTTCTTGTTCAAACTGTCTCTGCCTGGAACTACTGTGGCAAGTAAATTTTTCCTGTGTGAGATCAATAAAGTTTTATCTTATCTTATCTTATCTTATCTTATCTTATCTTGTATTACAAAAATATATCTTTTTTTCCCCTCATATTAACCAGTTCAATTTCCTACTTGATTCCAAACTAAGCTTAAAAAAGACATTTGTAAAGGGCCAATATGACGCTTTTCTCTGATGTCTGTTCTAATGTTGTTTCCTCCATCACAGACCTGGAGTGGTGTTTTGTTTCATTCACATATGTTTAACATACAAACCCTGCAGATTTAGGCTGTAGTTCTTCTCTCCGACAAAAACACTGCTCCACCTTGTGATGTAATGTGTCATACAGGAAGTGCTCCACTGTGTTTTTAAACTCCATACACCTTCACTATGTCTGAACAAAACGGAAAAAGTAGCTGTTGAGTTGAAAAATGCTGCTTCATGGCATCACAACGTGGAACAGAGCATTTTGAGCTTTGGAGATAAGAGAGACACGTGCGAATAAAATGTAACACGTGTAGGGTCTACAGGTAAGCTTTAATAACAAAGCAAGCCAGTCAGTGTGTGGGTCCAACAGTCATAGGCAACTTTTATTTACAGGTTGAACAAAACAAAGTTAATGTTGATTGGCATGGGAGAGATGGAGATGCCACTGCAGGGGTGAGGCTCCACCCTAAAGCTGGGGTGAAGGAGACATGCTACGAGTGAAAAAGAAACAAGATTAACAAGAACAAAGAAGAACATTAACAAAGAAATCCATTACCACAACTGAAAACACCCAATTACAAGTGCCACCACCATCAATAACTATAAATAAGGTCACCCTCTAAAGTGAGCCCCCTCCACACCCAGCTATCTACAGCCTGCACCCACTGTAGAGCTACAATGTATATGCAAGCGTATAATTCAAACTCAAAACTCAAAAACTCATAAAACAGTAACCAGCACTGAGCCTATAAGCAAATGCAGTTAATATCAAAATGACATAAATCACAATTAAACAATAAAATAAAGGTTAAAAACATATCTCCACACTCTGGACTGTTAGGACCCTTTAAAATGATATTTACAGAAAGAACAAATTAGTCTCTTGACAGCAAGATTAAAATATACAATATTTGGGTCAGCAGAAAAAAAAAACTTTAATTCTCCTTTAAGTCATTACCATGACTTAAAGGAGAATTAAAGTTTTTTACAATCTGAGCCTTATTTCGGTAATAAAACAAGTTGTTTTACTCACCCATAGCACTTTGGTGTCATATGGAGCACTTCCAGAGATGTTTTAGACTCGTAGCACGAGTTCTAGCCGTAGCTCGGGGCATGTAATATATGCCCCGTGCAGTCTCCAAATAACACAAACTTTAGCACTTTTCAAACCATAGAAGCTCGATGTCTTAGTCTACGCTTTTGTTTGAGTCAAAAGTGGCCTGTAATCCGAGATTTATCCATAGTTTCGAGTAGATGAGGAGGACAGTGCGCATGTGCGGAGTCACAGTCTGTAATCCGAGATTTATCCATAATTTACAACTTTGCGTTTCATGTTTGGGTCCCGGGAGCTGAGAGTGAAATAAACTGTGACTCCGCACATGCGCACTGTCCTCCTCATCTACTCGAAACTATGGATAAATCTCGGATTACAGGCCACTTTTGACTCAAACGAAAGCGTAGACTAAGACATCGAGCTTCTATGGTTTGAAAAGTGCTAAAGTTTGTGTTATTTGGAGACTGCACGGGGCATATATTACATGCCCCGAGCTATGGCTAGAACTCGCGCTACGTCTATCGCAAATCTAAAACATCTCTGGAAGTGCTCCATATGACACCAAAGTGCTATGGGTGAGTAAAACAACTTGTTTTATTACCGAAATAAGGCTCAGATTGTAAAAAATGTTAATTCTCCTTTAAGCCTGTGCAGGAAGAGGAAATGAGCTTTTTGAAGAGGGAACAGCATTATAACGTGCCTTAAAGCTCACAACAAGTCAATTTTGAGTAATATAGGACCTTTAAGATGAACAGATACATCAAAGCTAATATAGTAGACCGTGGGAATTAACGCAATGTATAATTTCAAAACTGTAATGGTTGTAAAAATGTAAAATCTCTAGGTTTCCCAATAATTAAATGTGCACTGTGTAAGTTTTCTGGCAGAGGGTCGGTCAAATGCTTTTCTCCATGGAGATGTAAGGTTTCGCATTATGGCGTTAAACCTTTCCATCTTCATGGAGACCAAATCAGACCAAGTTACAGGTCAGATCTGTGGAGAGGTGACCCCCGCTCACAGTCAGAATGGGTGTTTTTCTAGCAATTTTTAGCTATAAAACCACCTGTACTTTAATACATGTAAAGTAGATCTGTTTTTATTGTCATATTGTGGAACATTCCAGGCAGAGCAATGACATATCCAAAGAAACAACACCTGCTTGTTTCCTTGGATATGTCATTTCCACCAGAAACGTTACACAATGCACATTTAAAACTAAAATTGGACATTTTTACCTGCTTATTGCTGAGAGATGTCAATCACTGTGCACTTTTAAAATACAACACCATTAGGACCATAAACAGCTAGAGGCAGATTTGCATGTTCTTCAAAATCGTATTAGCGAATGCGTTGTTTTTCCAATTTACATAATGACCTTTTGTTTTGCATTTCACTGCAGACAGGCTCATATTGACAGCTCTAGAAATATTCAGAATCTCCATCATCCCTGCAAGACTTTTGACATCTTCCATTATGTTGGAGACATCTTGCAACAAAACAATATTACAGATCTCTCACAGTTTGTGTATTTATCCAGGTCTGAGTGTTAATGTGATTAAAATACACCAGAACTATACAATAGAAATAAGTTTTGCTTTTTTCTCTTAATCGATTTTAGTTTGGATTTTTTCCGTTTGAGTGTTAATGAACTGATGTCCTTTTATATTTCTTGTAGTGAGCTGTTTTATGTTGCCATTCTTAATAACCTGCTGCCATCTTGTGGACATTTTGTTCCTCTATCATAAAAGTGACTCAGAATCAGAGTTTGCTGCAAGACAAGACAAAGACAAACAGTAAAATGGTTTGCTTATACAGGCAAACAAAAAACAATATGTCATAATTGAGACGGCTGATTCTAAGGCTGAACATCCCTCTCTGGTAACACTGGGTTAAGCTGGCTGCCCTGTGCCCTGGTTCCGGTGCTTTCTTCTGTAAAGCCTTGGGAGTAAGAGGCTTCTGTTGACATCTGTGGTTAAAGCATAAATGATTCCTCTTCTCTGCTAACCTTTTTGTGTCCTTTTCCAGCTTTCTTACCAGTCCAACAATGGCTTTCTGTCCATTTCATTATACTATCCGTACAGTCTGTAGCCTGTAAATTCAAATGCAGGACAAACACACCATAAGCACAGATAGATCTATTGGAATAATCATACCATATTGTCAGATGTTCAAGTAGCCTACCCACATGACAATGATCTTCTTAGAGCAGGAGTGTCCAAACTTTTTCCACCCAGGGCCGCATATACAAACATATTCATAGTGAAGGGCCGTAGACAGCTGGTGAGTACAGTGACACTTTCAGATAGATGCATTTTATACGAGTTTGACGGAACCGCAACACCTTTAAAAGTCCTAGAACGCAAATTTTTGGTCTGTATTATAATGCGGTGAGTTGGAATTGACTCCTAGGCAATAGTTTGGACATCCCTGTCTTAGGCTTCTCAGATCCAGGACAGGCCCAGGGTCAATAGAGCAAATGCTACTTAGAAAAAACACATTTTTGTGAGCCATGGGCACTTGCGCCTTTGGTAGGCTATGCTTGCCTACGTTGGGTTAAAGGAGAATTCACGTTTCTTACAATCTGAGCCTTATTTCGGTAATAAAACAAGTTGTTTTACTCACCCATAGCACTTTGGTGTCATATGGAGCACTTCCGGAGATGTTTTAGATTACCGATATCCCTAATGCGAGTTCTCGGGACATATAATATATGCCCCGAGCGGTCTCCAAATAACATAAACTTTAGCACTTTTCGAATCATAGAAGCTCAATGTCTTAGTCTACGCTTTCGTTTGAGTCAAAAGTGGCCTGTAATCTGAGATTTATCCATAATTTACAGCTTTGCGTTTCATGTTTGGGTCCCGGGAGCTGAGAGCGAAATAAACTGTGACTCCGCACATGCGCACTGGCGTCCTCATCTACTCGAAACTATGGCTAAATCTCGGATTACAGGCCACTTTTGACTCAAACAAAAGCGTAGACTAAGACATCGAGCTTCTATGATTTGAAAAGTGCTAAAGTTTGTGTTATTTGGAGACCGCAAACATGTGCCTCGAGAACTCACATTACGGAGATCGCAAATCTAAAACATCTCTGGAAGTGCTCCATATGACACCAAAGTGCTATGGGTGAGTAAAACAACTTGTTTTATTACCGAAATAAGGCTCAGATTGTAAAAAAACGTTAATTCTCCTTTAACTCCACCCCCCTCTCCTCCCCTTTTGCAAGTCTAGTCGTGATGTTTGTATTGTGTTTTGACTATGTGCTGATATCGTGGAGGTGTTTTTTGTGTGTGTGTGTGTGTGGTCCCATACTATGCCTGGACAGGAGCATGGTCTGGGGGGTTGTTCTCTTTTTTCTCCTATCCTCATGTTTTATGCTGCATTGTTGTTCTTCCACTCCTTACCTGTCTTCCGGTCCATGTCTAGCACCACCCATAAAGTCATAAAGTATGTTTATAATGTACGGACAGGGTGACAGGTCCCACTTTGATTCCTTTGTATATCCAGTACAAGTGAAGAAACTGAAAAATAAAAGGTGTTCATTCGCTAATTCATTCCTACTACACTTAACATCAAAACTATGCAGTATTTGAAGCTCTAAGCCGAATTTTGATGCATTTCTATGACAATGACAATAAAATCTTGAATGAATGGGCGATACTAGCTGTAAGAATTGGAACAGGGACATCTCATCATGATTTATAGGCCTGAAGTAGTATTATTTGTTGATCAATTGCTGGGTTTCAGATGACATCACAACATTCTATAAACTTAGACTTCGACAAGCTTTATTGATCCATAAGGGAAATTATTTGGCTACAGTAGCTCACACATCAAATATAATTTATAACAGAGGGTAACAAAAATAGATGGAATAGCAAAAGGATAGCAAGAGACCGGTGTCAAATGAGACATAATTATGAAAATAAAAATAATAAGTGTATATGTACAAGTCTATAGGCCAATAATACTGAATACAGATGTTGCGCAGGTCAAATAAATACAGTTAGAATACTGTTTTTTTGTTGTGATATTGCAAGTTAATGGGTTTAATCATCGACAGAAAAGATTACATTAAAGATTTATGAATAAACTTTTTGGATATTTCATGACAAATACAATGTTATTAATAGGGAAATCTTTTTTTTCCCCCAAATATACAATGTAATATGCAATGGTATAAACAATAACAATGCTAGAGACTTAAGAATTCATATTCACAGGGCTCAGCATGTGCAATTTCTCCATATGTATTATACAAATATATTATTATTAATACATTCACATTTTATATTTCAAATTCCATACAAATTGCTTTTGTTTTCATGGCTTTAGGATTTGTGCAATAATTTAGGAGGACAAGAGGGACTGAAATGCAACAAATTTGGGTTTCTAACTAAAATATTTACAGCAATGGATATGAAATTTTGATAGGATGAGGAGCAAGTTCAACACCTACTTTTTTTTTTTTGCAGGAAAGACACCAAAAAGTCCATGTTTTACATTCAGTTCTTTATCAAGCTTTCTACTCACAAAGAGAAATATGTCAGTCCAAAAGATTTGAGAGTATGAGCATTCCCAAAACACATGGGTGACTGTTTCTTCAACGCTGTGACAGAATGAGCAAAAATAATCTGTATTTAAGTGAAATTTTAAAATGACAGCGTTAACAGGGGAGCATCTATGTAGGATTTTCAGGCATACCTCACAAATCTTATTCGTTACAAAATATTTTCTAGGCAAAAGCCAAACGTCGTTCCAGTTAATATCTGTAAATGTTCCAAATAACAACAGAAGCTGGTTTACTGATGGACTCTCTTGTGATAAGTTCTGTTGTACATTTGTTTTTTGTTTTTATGTTTAAAAGCAGGTCAGAGTTACCAATAAACAACTCTGTCTTATAGCTTAGCTGGCCTATCATTAGAAATGTGGACATAAGTGGACATCAGCATTTTCACACCAGAAGGAATAGCGTCAAAAAGTGAAATCTGTCTCTTGTCCCACATTTGGGCATAAAACATCATCATATTCTAGAACACACAAGGGCATTTCAAGGCCCGGGGGCCAAAGACGGCCCGTGAGCCGACTCTGACCAGCCCGCGAAAGGTTGCTTGGAATTAAGAAAATAAAACCTACTTTCAAAATTGTACATAATGCATTTGTACTGATGCATTTGTACTGATGATCATCTGTCAGACGTGCTTCACATCTCCACCTCAAACATGCAACTTGACTTTGATGCACTTGTTAAAGCTCAGCAGAGGCTAGATTTCTCTCACTAATCAAGAAAAAACTAAACAAAACACTAAACATGCTAACTTTGACTTTTTTTCTACACAGTTTGGCAGTTGGACAAAAAAAAAGTGACATATCTTGTATTCTATTATTTGGCAAACAAAGACATTGTGGTGTCTTAATAGAAAGTTAAGAAAGTTAAACTCAGAAAGCATTGTGGGGTTAATGCAGTGCTTCTCAAATAGTGGGGCGGGCCCCCCTGGGGGGGCGTGGCGTGATGCCAGGGGGGGCGCGTATGACCCTGGGAAACATGTTTTTTTGCTGTACTGTACTAGAACTAAGTGTAATTGCACATCAACAACAGTAGTTGGCAGTGGCGTTCTCACATGCGATTTACGCACAGTCTCACCATTAACAGAACATCCTCTGTCACAGAAAAAAACACGTATATTCCACTGAGTCGTGTCCTTTAGTCCGACAGAAGCTGACGCATCAGTGGCACAAGGAGAGAGCGTTTTTTTTTTTTTTTCAGTGCTTTTAGCTTATGCAAATGAGGTGGTTTTAAGTTTCATTTCTGTAAAACGTAAACAAATGTGCGCAAAGCTGCATTAAAAACACATTAATATTTGAGTCCTCAGTGCAGTCTTTGTTGTAAGTTTCTTTCTTTTTTTTGTTTATAATGTTAATAAAAGGATACAATGGTGTTCTAATAGCAATTTTCTAGACAAATAATACTATTTATAGTCGCACGCAGGAAGGGGGGCGTGAAATTTTTTCTTCTTCCTAGGGGGGGCGTGACAGAAAATAATTGAGAAGCACTGGGTTAATGTGACAACTTACTGTTGTTTGGAGTTATTTTACTGAATAAATTCAGTTTTTGTAAAACCTCACTCTCTCATTACTTAAAGGAAAAGTAACGTTTTTTTTACAATCTGAGCCTTCTTTCGGCAATAAAACAAGTAGTTTTACTCACCCATAGCAGTTTGGTGTCAATTGGAGTGGTATCGCAGAAGTTATGTTGAGCCGTTCTGTTCTACTAATGATCCCGTATCCGTTAACATGGTGCTTGTATCATATGCTCGGGGCATTACTTTGCGCTCTCCAAATAACACAAACTTTAGCACTTTTCAAATCACAGAAGATCGCTGTGTCAGGGTAGACTTTTAGTGGATTCCAAAACGGCCTGAAACCCGATATCCAGCTATAGTTTCATTTGATGACGTCATCAGAGAGGACAGTGCGCATGCGTGAACTCAGCTGTTTTGTAAACACCGCTAGTCCGAAAGAAGCTAACACCGCTCTGAACTTTACTTTTCTGTTGCGATATCGGGTTTCAGGCCATTTTGGAATCTACTAAAAGTCTACCCTGACACAGCGATCTTCTGTGATTTGAAAAGTGCTAAAGTTTGTGTTATTTGGACACCGCAAATCAGTGCCCCGAGCACTCATGCTAACGGATACAGGATCATTAGCAGAACAGAACGGCTCAACATAAGTTCTGCGATACTGCTCCAATTGACACCAAACTGCTATGGGTGAGTAAAACTACTTGTTTTATTGCCGAAAGAAGGCTCAGATTGTAAAAAAAAATATGTTAATTTTCCTTGAAAGGAGAATTAACGTTTTTTTACAATCTCAGCCTTATTTCGGTAATAAAACAAGTTGTTTTACTCACCCATAGCAGTTTGGTGTCATATGGAGCACTTCTGGAGATGTTTTAGATTAGCGATATCCGTAACGCGAGTTCTATGCATATAATATATGCCCTGAACGGTCTCCAAATAACACAAACTTTAGCACTTTTCAAATCATAGAAGCTCAATGTCTTAGTCTACACTTTCGTTTGAGTCAAAAGTGGCCTGTAATCCAAGATTTATCCATAATTTACAGCTTTGCGTTTCATGTTTGGGTCCCGAGAGCTGAGAAATAAGCTGTGACTCCGCACATGCGCACTGGCCTCCTCATCTACTCGAAACTATGGATAAATCTCGGATTACAGGCCACTTTTGACTCAAACGGAAGCGTAGACTAAGACATTGAGCTTCTATGATTTGAAAAGTGCTAAAGTTTGTGTTATTTGGAGACCGCAAACATGTGCCCTGAGAACTCACATTACAGAGATCACAAATCTAAAACATCTCTGGAAGTGCTCCATATGACACCAAAGTGCTATGGGTGAGTAAAACAACTTGTTTTATTACCAAAATAAGGCTCAGATTGTAAAAAACGTTAATTCTCCTTTAATAACACATAAATTACCAGCTTCTGTAAACAATGCCATTTACTGATTTCAACATAGAAATAAAATGAATAACCAGAGTAGACTTCAAACTTTTGGCCCTCTACAATATTTTCTGCTTCTCATTTGGCCCCTGGGGAAAAATAATTGCCCACCCCTGTTGTAGAATGTGAAAAACACCAGTCCATTGCATACACACTTCGCCCAATTACAGAGTTGTTTTCTCATGTATATTCTATCGTTTAGTATATATTTAGGAAAGAAGAATGACTTTAATGAAAATAAATCCATAAATTGTGTTTCAAAATTCTGTCGTGACCCGGATTCGAACCGGACTTACTGCGGCCACAACGCAGACTACCGTGAAAAGCGTGTGGAGACGAGTTTATTACTGCACATTTCTGGTAATAAAACGTGGATACATGTTTCCACGAACTAAATAAATGGGCTGCTATAGGCTAAACTATTCATATCCTCCTGGGACCTAAAGAATAAAAGTGTATCTAAATTATTATTATTATTATTATTATTATTATTATTATTATTATTATTATTATTATTATTATTATTATTATTTAAATTTTCTATTTAGAGGTAAATAAACACCTTAGCATTTACATTTTGTTATTTTGTTTTTTTTTTCATAATGTTGTAACATGTCCTCTGTAATGGACTGTAATAGTGTTAAATCCATGTGAAGTTAACAACCTAACAAAAACATTTTTTCGGTCGGTTCTACAGTCGCCTCAGAATGTTTTTAGACTCCCTTTTAATTTCTTATTTATTTATTATTTTTTATGTATTTTTATGTATGTACTTATTTATGTGTTTTATTAATATATTTATTATTATTAATATTATTATTATTATTATTATTATTATTATTATTAGTAGTAGTAGTAGTAGTAGTAGTAGTAGTAGTAGTAGTAGTAGTAGTAGTATGAATTTATTTATTATGGATGTATTTATTTTATTATTATTATTATTATTATTTTTTTTTTTTTATCATAGTGCAGCCACAAACTAGAGTCTATCTCAAAACTTAAAAGATGTCCACTATAAAGGACACAAATGAATGGGCGGGTCTCAGGAGGATATACTTATAATTGTGAATTTGATGGTAAGAGAAGACAATTTCGTTGTGTTCTCCCGTTTAGAAAAGCTAAATAACGATCATCTTGAGGGCGGGGCCTGTGAGGCAGTTTAAACCAAATTCTGGCCTGTGATTGGCTGTTTTCGCTGTATTCATACGGATCGCGCTCAGTCTGCTCTGCGATTGGTCAGGGCGTGTCTACCCTCGCTTCTGATTGGCTGTCTATTCCCCACCGGTTAAATTTCAAACTAGCTTCACGCTCACAACGTCGTGATGAAGGAAGGAAATCATGCTCATGTCATGTCATGCTCATAGTCTACGGATTTAAACGTTTTTAATCGCGTCGAAATGATCTTGCGTTTATTCTAGCCGTTCATAATGGCCACCACGACGGGAAAAGGGTTTTGGGACATTAGCCCGATACGAAAAGATGAAGCGGATAAAGAAAACGACATTCCTGTTTTGAGCCTCATACAGTTTTCCAAGGCTCCTTTTGTAAGTTTTGGGACAGTGAAGCTCGGGACATCCAAATCTACACTTTTACGAATTGAAAACCCAAATGAAGATGTCGAAGCGGAGGTGGTAGTTGAGAAAATCGCGTCAAGTAAAGGGTTTTCTGTGGATCATAACAGGTTTACCATTGAGGTAAGTTGCAAGAAGCCAAGGACCGTTACCTACAGCTAAAATTCTGTCCAAATGATGCGTAAAGTTGTCCTGCTTAGTGTTAATTCTAGTTTTTTAATGAAGTTTTAAAGGTGCATTGTGTAACTTTTCTGGTGGAGGGTCTGCCTATATTTGTAGGTATTTCTGAGCTTTAAAACCGCCTGTAATTGAATAAATGTAAGGTAGAGCTGCTTTGTTTGTAATGCTTCACAGTATGGTATGGTATTAAACCTTTCTATCTTCATGGAGACCAAACCAGTCCAAGTTACAGGTCAGATCTGTGGAGAGGCGACCCCGCTCACAGCCAGAATGCCTGTACTTTAATACATGTAAGGAAGAGCTGTTTAATGTCATACTGTGGAACATTACAGGCAGAGCAATGATGTGTCCATAGAAACGAGCAGGTGACGAACCCCCAAACCAAAAAGTTACACAGTGCCCCTTAAAAATCGAGTTATGATGTTACTACTATCCTTATGCACATGCCTTTTATTGTCTTACTATTAATGCACCGTTTTATTCTGTGACATAATATGCAGTGTTGTTTACACCATTGAAAGTTCTTCCACAATACTGTGAGAGATCCAATGCACGATAAAAATTTGATTATTTGTCATCTCCTGACTTTGAATACTGGGTTTAAAATGTTGCTTATTGCCTATATTTCCTCTTTAAGCAGTCCCCTTTTCCCCTTAATCACTTCCTTTTAAATGTTTGTGATGATACCATGTGTAGCAAAGTGTGATTTTTGCGATGCCAGTTCATAGTAAAGGTTGTTTTTTAGAGTCAGTAACCTCTATTTCTATTGTCGGCAAACACAAGCTAGGAATATGCCTTGGTCTAACAAATAATGATAATAATAAAGTGTTAGGGTTGTCAAAAGTATCAAAAATCAGATACTAATCCATAGTAAAACTACTAAACTAAATACTCATTTGAGCAGGTATCGATGTTAACAAGCATAGGACAGAAATGTGGGTGGAGAGTCCTTGCCTCAAGTGGAGGAGTTCAAGTATCTCGGGGTCTTGTTCACGAGTGAGGGGAGGATGGAGCGTGAGATTGACAGGCGGATCGGTGCAGCGTCGGCAGTGATGCGGTCGCTGTACCGGACCGTTGTGGTGAAGAGGGAGCTGAGCCGAAAGGCGAAGCTCTCAATTTACCGGTCAATCTACGTTCCTACCCTCACCTATGGTCATGAGCTCTGGGTAATGACCGAAAGGACAAGATCGCGGATACAAGCGGCCGAAATGAGTTTCCTCCGTAGAGTGGCTGGGCGCACCTTTAGAGATAGGGTGAGGAGCTCAGTCACACGGGAGGAGCTCGGAGTAGAGCTGCTGCTTCTCCACGTGGAGAGGAGCCAGCTGAGGTGGCTCGGGCATCTGTTTCGGATGCCTCCTGGACGCCTCCCTCGGGAGGTGTTCCGGGCATGTCCCACCGGGAGGAGGCCCCGGGGAAGACCCAGGACGCGCTGGCGGGACTATGTGTCCCGGCTGGCCTGGGAATGCCTTGGGGTCCCCCCGGAGGAGCTGGAGGAAGTGTCCGGGGTGAAGGAGGTCTGGGCGTCCCTGCTTAGACTGTTGCCCCCGCGACCCGGCCCCGGATAAGCGGAAGAAAATGGATGGATGGATGGAGGACAGAAATGTCATATTTTCTTGAGCTGGACCAAAATGGAACCTACAGGACCACTGAGGGAATGGGAATAGAAAAGAAAGTACTATGATATAATGTTGATAATGTGTATTTCAAATCATGACAACACTAGTAAATAAACCTTTGTAAAATAGAATGAAGGCATGCGAACAGTAAGGTTTTAGATAAAAATGTGCTTAATGACTGAGTATGGAATATAAGGCGGGACCATAAGCCCCTCTTTAAATGAGAAACCCCGCACTAAATAAATACATTCTGTTTTATTTTCAGGGTGAAGGAGCCTTCACTTTAACTATTACATGGACTCCAGTTGAAGAAGGTGGCGCTCGAGAGCTCATTGTATTCAATGCCAATGGAGTCGTCAAACATCAGGCTGTGCTGCTGGGACGAGCAGAGGCGCCCAAGAAGAAAAAGGTACACTAAACACCGAAATGACTATAGCAATGGTTTTTATTTGATAGACATTTTCTTACTTTAATTTTAACAGGAAAATTGCAGCCTACCGTGTACAATATAAATGCATCGTTTCCTGTTTTTTTGTCTTTGGAATGCAGTTTGTGTCAGATACATTGGCTACATACAGTTTTGAGAGCTTTTGCCACGCCCCCTTTTTAGACATATCTTTAATCGAACAAGAATGTTTTTAATTATTTATTTTATTGGAATGCCCTCTCGTTTTCGTGGGGGTCCACAAACACAGGACATTAGTAATACACCATACAATACAATGATCAGAATACAAAACGTAAAGGTTTACATTACAAAACAAACACACACACACAGACGCCCTCCCAACTCCTGCAACAACACCTGAATTATAAAAAATATAAAGTACACATTATATAACAATGATGTACTGAAAAAGGAAAATAATAATAAATATTTGATTTGTGCATATACATTTATTAGCATTTTTTATTTTTATAATTATGTCTCATTTGACACCAGTCTCGCACTTTTTTTTTTTTTTTTGCTATTCCATCTATTTTTGTTACCCTCTGTTACATATTTATGATGAGTGAGCTAAGATAAGACTTTATTGATCTCGCGCAGGAGAAATTTACTTGTCACAGTAGCTCCAGGTAGGGACAGTTTGAACAAGAAAGAAAAAGTGCATGCAGGCAAGAATGGCATAAAGATAAGTAATAATCAAATAAGTAATAATCAAATAAGTAATAATAATAAAACGGTAACAAGGAGAGTATTGAGAAAAACGATATTGCACGTTAGGACCATACAGTGGAGTTGTACAAGTAATAATAATAAGAAACAGTAACTAGGAGAGTATTGAAAAACGATTTTGCATGTTTGGACTATACAGTGGAGTTGTACAGTCTGTTGGCGGTGGGGATGAAGGATCTGCGGTCGCGCTCCATCTTGAACTGGAGGTGCCTCAGTCAGCTGCTGAAGGAGCTGCTCAGCTCCTCTACAGTCCGGTGCAGAGGGTGAGAGGTGTCGTCCATGATGGACGTAAGTTTGGCCAGCACCCTCCTCTCGGCCACCTCCTCTACAGAGGACAGCCCAGGACAGAGCTGGCCCTCCTGACCAGCTTATTAAGTCTCTTCCTGTCCCGCTCTGTGCTGCTCTGGGCCCAGCAGACAACAGCGTAGAGGAGAGCAGAGGCCACCACAGAGTCATAAAAAGTCTTGAGCAGAGGCCTGCACACTCCAAAGGACCTCAGTCTCCTCAGGAGGTGGAGGTGACTCTGGCCCTTCTTGTACAGGGCGTTGGTGTTGTGGGACCAGTCCAGTTACTGTACCTAAACAATTTCCCTTGTGGATCAATAAAGTTTGTCTAAGTCTAATAAAACAAACTGAAAGTTAAAAAAAAAAAAAAAAAACACTAAAAACATAAATGGGGAGTTTTGAAGTATGAATACAAAGCTCTTAAAGTTGTGGGTGTCCATTCCAAACAGAAATGATCTGTGTCCATCTTCTTTGTAGATTCGCAGAACAGAAAAAAGTGAGACAGTGGGTGCTTCTAAGTGAATATGACAATGTTACTGGGACTAAATATTGATGTAGATAATGGGGACAGTTAAATAAAATAAAATGAATCTTAAAATTAACTGAATCAAATGAAATTGACGTCTATCATATGGTAAATAAAATACAGTCCACAACTGCCCTAGTTATTAGCCAAGTATTGATCTACCTTTTCTTTGTTTCCAGAAAACTCTTTGGGACTCGATCAAGAACAAACCCACCATGGGGAAGGTGTCTGGTCCCAGGGTGAAGAGGGCGGAGCCAGCCTTAAAAATGTCTAACAAGACCTTCCAAGTGTCCAGGAAGCCTCAGTACAAAAGGAACAAACCTAGGAGCCCACTGGCCTCTATCAACCAGGAAAAGCCCAAAAGAGAGCGCCCCCTATCTCGAAAAAGCCCCAATAACAACCAACAACACTTTGTGGTTGCAACTGCGCAGGATGACGTCTGTAACATGCAAGAAAATTCAGCTTTTGTTTGTCTGGGACTGGAAATGCCAATTAAACAAAGGAATAGCCAGGATTTTTTGATCTTGCCTCAAAATAAGGACCTCACTAAAATGCTAAACAAAACGCTTTCACCCATCGGCACGCCAGACAGGTTGAAAAAACTGATGCCACGAATTGAGCCAGTAGAAAGCCCATTGTTCAGAGCACCGATCACGGAAAAATCACTGGATAATACACCAACCCTGTCCATAAAGGAAGCACTTGCCCTTATAGACTCAGATTTAAGCCCTATCAACAGCTCACCTCAAAGTAGCAGTGAATTCTCAGATTCACTGGAGTCTAAAAGTGGAAATTTTGAGATTAAAATAAACCCACAAACTCCAGAAACCAACGAACCCAGGTTAACTTTCTTTGTTAGCAAAAAAGTAGTCATGCAAGATATCAAAATGTTCACTTCTACAACGGTGACAAAATCCAAGGCGCCAGTTGAGGAGAATCCTATAAATGGAAGGAAAATAAAAAAATCAAGACGCAGACTTTTGGAGAAGACTTTGGAGCTGAGTGATTCCAGCAGTCAGGCGGAATCATGCTCTGGAACGCCATCTCTTCCAGTTATTGATACCGACACCGCCAACGAAAATTCCAATGAAAATGTTAACGTGCAACTGGACGAAGGAGTTGACAATGAGGAAATGGCTTGCAAGCATGCAGTCTATACCAGTCCACCTGCTTCACTACGTCCTATAACCTTTTTAGTAACTTCACCTCAATCTGAAGATAAAAATATTTCATCTGCAAAAAATTCCTTGCACGAGCAACCAATTTCGGTTGCATTTACAGTTACCACTCCTCCCAAAGACACTGCATTAACGGCAATACAAGTCCTCCAATCAGCACGCGATACCATTCCACTTGTGTCCATGCAGCCTCCTGTGTTTTTAGCGTCTTCACCTGAGCTCTTTTCGATCCACGTGGCAGGCAAAGGCAAGAAAAGGAAGAGCGAAGAGTTTGTAATGGTCAACGCCAACGCAAAAGATGCTGGGAAATCAGAGCAGGTCAAAAGAAGCAGAGTCCTGATGGTAAAATGTGAACAGAGTAAAGAGAGGAGACCAGCTGTGCAGAGACAGCAGCCCAAACCAGCAGGTATGGAACATGTGTGGTAAACTAGACAGGCTTTTAATCGTTGTGTGTGAAATTTCCTCCTCCAAAATCTGATCCGCGCTCCATACCGCAGTCCTATATTAGAATCTTAAAGGGATAGTTCGGGGGGCAGCGCGCAGTGATATGAGTCGAGAGAAAATTATGACTTCTGACTTTCGTGGAGGACACTGTCAGAGATAAGTCAGTGATGCACAACCAATGTTCCCCCTAATTTTTAATGTGTCTGAGCAAAATTTATGAAGGCATTGAGGAGGGAGCTTATGTGCACTACGAGCAGGAGGAGAGGGCACGTGAAAAGGCGCTAAGTGAGGCACGGGCAGGTAGGGTGTTTTATAAAGTTTAACCTGCCCTGTGATACACGTTGGGACGCAAAGGTACACGCTGTTGCGGAAGAGCTGCGCACGCTCGCGGCACGTGTGGTGACGGGCTCGCGCAACTCGCACACCGGTAGAAGTTTAATACGAGACATGTACTTTTGTTCTGAATACGGGACGATTCCGTTTTTCAAGTGATGGTTGGCAACCCTAAACACATCTCTCTCTATCTCTATCTATCTCTATGTATCTATCCATCTGTCCATCAGTCCATCTATCTATCATCCATCTATCAAATCTTTCTCAATGAATTTGCAGATATTAAAAAAATGACCCCGCGGCTGGAAAAAAAAGCAGAGATCCGCTAAAAGGCGGAACTCTTTCATCCCTGATTTACAGTGCGCTGCATAGGTTTTCTTTTGTGCTGAATATGTGCGAGCAGTGCGCAGGCGCGCAGCTTAGAGGGAACATTGTGAACAACACTGCTGATTCACATAAAAAACCCAAACTATCCCTTTAACTGATTTTTATTCTAAAACTCTGTACCTAAATCAGGAAAGCTGGTCACATGTTACTGATGTATTGATGAAATGGTTAAAGGTCCTCTCTTACACAAAATTTACTTGTGCGCTTTAAGCCTTGTTATAATGTTGTTACCTCCATCAAAAACAGTTGCGTTTAGCTTTATTCACATATGTTTGAGAAATCCTTTATTAGTCTGTACACTGTTAACAGTTTGAGAGAAGAACTCAGCCTAAATATGCAGGGCTTATGTGTTAAAAATGTGTTAATGAAACGAAACACAACTCCGGGTATGTTTGTGATGAGGAAACAACGTTACATATATTAGACATATCAGAAAATAGAGTAATATGGGCCCTTAAATCTTTGAATGTTTTAGGAGATAAATATTTTTTGTAACTACTGTAACTAATTTGCAAATTGAAAATGATTCATCTGAAAATATCTAATGTATTCATCCATTGAAAATGACATGATCAAAGCATATATTTTGAATATTCCTTTGTCATTTTTTGAGTAACCTCGAATGACATATGCTCCATGATAACATACTTAATGTGTTTTTGAAAATACTTGTAACAAATGCATCCCTTTTTCTTTTTATTCTAATTTCAGGTTCTGTTCGCTCAGTTTCCTCTTTGAAAACCGTCAAGTCAGTCGTTCCAGTTCAGCAAAAGACGCAAAGAACCAAATCCACCACACGCTGTGAGTACAGATCTATATTTTGGGGATGCACTTTTTCTTCCTCTTTCCATCATAGATTTTCAGTATTGTGAAAATAAACAGACAGCCCTTCTAACCAGTATTTTTGATATTTATATGTAAAAAGGCCGATTAAACCCAAGACATTTAGGCTGCGTCCCATTTCTCTGTCTTACCCCTACCCCTTGGTTTTGCGCGTTCATGTGAAGACAAGGGGTGTCCCGATTCTAATTTTAATCAAGGGCTTGGGCCACGACCGAGGGCTACACACTCCTTGAAGCTAAGTAAGCTCTCGACCAGACTTGAAACGAAGGGGGACACCTACAAGCTCAGGCAGGTTTTGGGATCAGGATGGCAGCGTCACATCGACCAGCCAAGGAGTCTCGTAAATCTATTTTCAGCAGTTGTAATTATTGATTAACAGTTTAGCATGATTTACAATTATGTTCTACGTTACTTTTAGTGAAGTGGTGTTTGCAGTTTTAATTGTTAGTGATGTCTGTTTAGCAGACGTTATCTTTTTCTTCGAAATTTCTATTATTTAAAGTCACTTTGCCTGCTACTTATTTATTTAAAGATCCCATGACATGGTACTTCTTGATGCTTTTATATGGCTCCTTAATGGTTCCCTAATACTGTAAATGAATCCTTCTTCAAAATCAACACTGCATGAGAAACAGAGATAAGATGAGAGAGTAATTTTTCTCTCTCTGAACAGGCCATTATGGGCGTTGTTGCTTGAATGCAAATGAGGAGAAAAGAGATGGCCTATAGTAGAGGGTGGGGGCGTGGCCAAACTCTCAGCTCTCAGCTGTGCGCTCTCTGATCCATTTCCGCATTTTTGCGTGGAGAAGAGATTGGAAGCGTTCCATTGAAAAATAAACACATTTCCACAGAAAATAAAATTAAACCACTGCTGTCCAAAGGTCCAGAGGCTCAGATAAAGGACTGCCGAGCCTAGAAACACGCATTTCGCATTGCATAGCTCCTCCGCAGTCCAAACTCTCTGGGCGTGATTTACAGAGACGCTGAGTACAGACAGACGGGGGTGGAACTGCATTTGCATTTCTTTTTTCGATTTGACGTCAATAAGGTGCCTTGTTCAAAATCGCCCGTTTGAGCTCTGATTTTTTTCTAACGCAGAAAAGGACCGCAAATGCTCAGTTTAGACATTTCGCAATTTTTAACCATGGGTGGGGGGGGCCTAAACAGGGTAGGGGAGCTCACATTAACGTTCAAAAACCTCAGAAAGTGAAAATTTCATGCCATGGGACCTTTAACAACCACTGCCCATCACTGCACTGTACACAATCATCTGAGTCACTTTATTGTAGTGATATTGTATATTACTGAACTGGAGTCACTTTAACTGCTGTTTGTTCACTGCTCACAATCAAAGACATTTATTGTGCCTGTGCCTTTTAACCTTACAGTGTTGTTTTTTTAGTTGATTGTACATACTTATTATTCTTATTATTTATCTTAATTTTGATGCATGCTCATATTTTCCTACTGTTTCTGAAACTTGCGTTGTGACACCGCAATTTCCCCATTGTGGGACAAATAAAGGATTATCTTATCTTTCATGTATCAACAAGATAATCCTTCACATTTGTTTGTTTGTGTCAGTTGTTGTCGCCTCTGTAGACGTAGCAGCCAGGTAGAGGCAAGGGATGATGATGACGCAAACGGTAATCAAGTGGCGTCCCATTTCTTCGGGGAACATTCGTACCCCGAGCCCTCTCAGCTGGTTATCAATGGACAAGACAAAGATGTAGATAAAGGGGTAGGGGAAGGGGTAAAACAGAGTAATGGGAGGCAGCCAAAATCTGTCTTTATATAAATACATTGTTTCCTAGTACCATTTTCTAACAGTAGCCTTGTGAATGCAGTTTGTCAGATACATGGAGATGCATACAAGTTTGAGAGTTTCTGCAGCCCTAGTGCCCTGACTAACATGTACAGAAATATAAAGAATATAAAAATGTTTTAAAAAATATTTCATAAAATTGTCATTGATTTTATTGCGTTACCATCTATAATTTATTCTTTGCAAAACTCATTTCTGTTGTCTTTCAAAGGTGCTCCATCTGTGAAGTCGTCGGCACAGAAATCCAAAATAGTTGCAGTTGCTCAGTCAAAGCTCACATTTATCAAACCTGCTCAAATGGGTAAAAAATGATTCAGCGTTTAAAAATACTCAATTTTTTCTTAATGGTGCACTGTAATTTTTCAGGTGGGGCGTCCGTCACCATGGCGATGCTATTGCTTTGCCTGTAATGTTTCACGCTATGGTATTAAACTTGTGTAACATGCGTTTATACAATAATAGGTTGCCTGTAAACTGCCCTGATGGCATCTCCTGCTCGCCTCTAAGGAGATGGATTAATTTAATGCCATACTTTGGAACACTGCAGGCAAAGCAATAACATCTCCATGGAAACAAACAGACCCTCTACCAGAAAAGTTACATATTGCATCTTTTAAATGGTCTTTTCATTGAGAATGCCTTGTGTTTCATCTGTACAGCCATACCCAGACACCCAATGCCATTTGCTGCTAAGAATATGTTTTTTGACGAGAGGTGGATTGAAAAACAGGAACGAGGCTTCACCTGGTGGATAAACTACGTCCTCACTCCCGATGATTTTAAAGTCAACACCGAATCCACGAAAGGTACATTATGTTTTTTGTAAAGGGGCAATTTTACTCGCACTCTTTTCTGATCCATGTTCTAATGTTGTTTCCTCATCACAAACAGACCTGGAGTTGTTTGTTTCACACATATTTAGCACACAAATCCTGCATATTTAGGCTGAGTTCTTTTCTCAAACAGAAAGCACTGTTCCACCTTGTGATGTCATGTGATATAGGATGTGCTCCATTGTATTTTTTTAAACTCACCTTCACTAGAATCATTTGGATCATTTCAGCTCTGGAATTGCTAATCTACTGATCAAAATGTAGCCGTTAACTTGAAAACTACCACTTCATGACATCACAAGTTACTCAGAGTTACTCAAAACATGTGTGAGTGGAACAAAACACAGCTCCAGGTATGTTTTAGTTGAGATAACAGCATTATAACATGACTTAAAGCTAACAAGAATCAATTTTTCATAATATAGGACCTTTAACCGATGTGGTGTGTGTACTTTTAACCATCATATTTTTATTCTCTACTAATTATCTGTAATATTTTCGTGCATTTTGTTGGTATTAATGGTAAAAAAGTACACAAAACTATGCTCCAGGTCCTATAATACAGTTTTGATTTGGTATGTAGATGTGGGCGATTGTGAAAAAATATAAAAAATATATACATTTTTGTCTACATCTCAGACAATATTCACATGATATTTTAACAGTGCACCAGGAATTCACTAAAAACATGTTTGTAAATGTCTTAGTTGAGGGTGTCATACAAAAAGTAAATGAGTGTTGAAGTGTGTTTATTTTATTATTTTCTTCTTGAAAAGATTATTTTTTCCTCTCATTTTAAAGGGATATGCCACCCCCAGGTCAAACTTGGGCATCTCCCCACAGTCCAGAGACTAAAGTAAGTGGTGGAAAGCGTTTTCCTGGTGACGCAGCCATTGTCCGAGTCTGTCAGCACTGACCGCCGCGGTATCTGCAGCTACTCCGCGTTAGACTGGAGTCTAACGTGGTGTGTGTTTCGGCTGTCTTTTTCCGCACTGAAAAATGGTTCTCACCCAAAATGACCAAGTCAAGCTCTCCGTGTTGATTTGCACATTTATTTGCACTCGATATGAATGCGCACTACACAGAAAGTAATTGGGAAAAGCATTGAGCAAATTAATTCCTTTTGGCCGAAATCTTTCGTTGGCGACGTTAGACTCCAGTCTAACGCGGAGTAGCTGCAGATACCGCTGCGGTCAGTGCTGACAGACTCGGACAATGGCTGGGTCACCACCACTTATTTTAGTCTCTGGACTGTGGGGAGATGCCCAAGTTTGACCTGGGGGTGGCATATCCCTTTAATAGCTTTAATTATACACACAATCCCCAGTATTCAAATTTTGCATATCTCATGAATAACAATTGAAAGATTATACATGTTATGTACTGCTGCTCAAAAATGCTTTTAGGTTTAGACAAATAATTGTTGATAGTGTGGTACAGAATATTCTGTACCACACTAGAGGACTTCATACCTCTACACCCTTGTTTTCAGTTTGAGAATTTTGTAGCATCAATTTGTAAATATTTTAATATGATCTTATAGAGCTGGGCGGCATGACCAAAAATTGATATCACAGTATTTTTCAAAATTATATCGGTGTCACACTATTTTTTTTGTTTTTTTTCATGCATGACTAGGTGTTAACCCCATTTCCTAATAATTTAGAGAATAAGTAAAGTAAATTGCTTGTGTCACCTCCTGCAGCTACAACTTTAGCCCAACAACATTTACAAAATACGGTTGTTTGATCAGCGCCATATTTTTTTTAAGCCGAAGTACTTCACACAACTGACACGGCTCCTCTTTTCGGTGTAAGTTCCTCTGTGTCTGTAACATTTTCTCCCTCCATGTTGTTCACCGCACAACACACTGAGCCTCCACCGCTCTCACGTCACTGCAAAACAGTCCCTCCCTCAAACAATGTCCCGCCACGGAACATTCTGCCACTCTGTGTTCCCGACGTTTTGTACGCACACACTCACTGGTATTGGGCTATATGAAAAATCCATATAATAATAAAAAAAAAAACTGTTCAGTAAGAAGCGGTATACCGCCCAGCCCTAGGATCTTGATTTTAACTGTAAACTACTGCTTGGCCTGCGTAAATACAAACTACTTTTCATTTTCCCTTGAACACCGTCTCTTGTCTTTACAGTGAGTGCCTTATCTGTGGCAATGGGCAGTGAGGTGAGTGTCCCCAAAGCCCCGACCAAAGAGGAGATGTCTTTCAGCACGTACACGGCGAGGAGGAAACTGAACCGCCTTCGCCGTTCAGCCTGTCTGCTGTTCTCCTCTGAGCCTGTGGTTAAAGCCATTCAGAGGCTGGAGCTGGAGGTGGAGGCCAAGAGGCTGCTGGTGCGCAAAGACCGCCACCTGTGGAAGGACATAGGTAATGCACGGTGTAACCTTAAAAATCCTATGTTGCGCTTTAAAGGTGCACCGTGTAACTTTTCTGCTTGACTTCATGTATAGATTATTTTTTTCTTGGGATGTTCTGGCGTTTAATTTAACCATCTCAGACAAGCAGCCGCATCACCGGGCGAAGTTAAAGGCCAGATCTGTGGAGAAGCTGGCCCACTCACAGTAATAATGCATGGTTTTGTGATAGTTATGAGAAATAAAAAAATCATTCCAGACAAAGCAATAACATCTCCACGGAGAAAAGCATTTGATGGACCCTCCAGAAGAAAGGTTACACAATGCACCTTTAAGCCTTGTTATAATGCTGTTATCTTATCAAAAACAGACCTGGAATTGCACTTCTCCGAAGCTCTAAATGCTCTATTCCACTTTGTGATGTCATGAAGTGGTAGATTTTAAGTTAACTGCTATCTTTTCAGATATGTGAATGTGGATAATCCTAACATTTAAGAGCAAAGCATTAACATCTCCATGGAGACCAACAAGAAAGGTTACATAGTGCACTTTTTAGTGGGATAATAGGTTTATTATAGGACAGCTTTTGCCTCATTAATGTTATGAACTCATTATCTTTCTATATCTGTACAGTGGTCCCTCACTATCGCGGTTCACCATTTGTGGCCTCACTGTTTCGCAGATTTTTTATTTATTTTTTTAATAGTGTAACATTGTGTTCTGCGTCCTGATTGGCTAAGAGACTGTAGATAGGAGATGCAGGGGGGATTGGGACTAGACCAGGACTAAACGTGGACTAAACCAGGTCTAGACCAGAACTAAACCAAATCTAGACCAGCGGGGCTCCCGGCGGAGCTCCCACGCTTCACTATTAATACATTTTGTTGAAAATCTACGAAGGTTTGAGTGTTTAAACGAGAGAGAAATGTGAGAAAAGGTTAATTCCAGTGTTTTAAGGCGTTTACAGCCTTAAAACATGTATAATAAAATATAAAGTTGTCCTACTTCGCGGATTTCACTCATTACGGGTTATTTCTGGAACCTAATCCCCCGCGATAAACGAGGGACCACTGTATTTGAAAAAGCCAGTATGAGCAGATATTCAATTTTTTACTACAGAGAAAGTATCATTTTTCATATTTGGTTTTGGGAAAATGACTGAGAAATTTGTATCTTCACTTTGCTTGTTTTTAGGTGAACGACAAAAAGTCCTCAACTGGCTTCTGTCTTACAACCCTCTGTGGTTACGGATTGGGCTGGAGGTAAACGAACACGGCTGCTTTTTAATCTACTCCATGAACTGTGCAGTGACATCACGTTGGGGGTATTCTACATGTGTCCCTATGGTGGAATGTTCAGCAGTAACCATGGAGACGCAATGCACATGTTAGCAAAGATAATCTGATTTAAACCGCACATTTTCAGGAGCCTGTGATCCATATGGGCCTTCATGGTCCTGTTTAGGAGTTTGATTTTAAACAAAAAGGTCAAAGTGACTAACTGAAAAACTGTCGGTAATGTTATCTAGCTTCTGACTGTCAATTTATGTGTGAGAGACTTGTTTAACAGCACAAATCACCTGTTGTAGATCCAACCAAATTAGTTTTTTTATGGTCAGATTGGGATTAAATCAAGATCAGACTAAAGTCTAATTTAAGTAACAGAGCTTCAGACAGTAGTAGTATCTTCAGTTAGCATCACACCCCCAGGGAATGTTGATGACGACAGCTGTAAAATATCAGTGGAGTGTGGCTTGATTCAAACTTTTCCTTAGACTATCTTTGGAGAGCTGATTTCACTGGAAAACAATGGAGACACTTTAGGCCTGGCCATGTTCATCCTACAGCGACTGCTTTGGAACCCAGACATCGCTGCTGAGTTCAGGCATCCCAAAGTACCCCATCTGTACAGAGACGGTGAGAGTGTGTACAATTTGTTTCCATGTATCTGAGCAAAAATGATCTTACTCCAGTACAGATATATTGTATAAGCAGCTTGTGAGGTCAGTATAAGTTCCCTGTGTGCTGTTTGCGTTTAACTGGACTTTACACCTTCAGAGCTTCTGTGACACATAATGCAGGCAAAGCTGCATAAATGTGTTTTTAAAAGCGTTAATTTACACTAGAGGCAACAGAGCTGCTCCAGCGGCACCAACCTCTGTATATTAATAATAATAATAATACATTTTATTTAAAAGCGCCTTTCAAGACACCCAAGGACACTGTACAAAACAAAGTTAAAACATAAAAATACATAGATAAATATAGCTGCAAGCAGCAATGTGGGGCCAAGCAGCGACCCAGCCTAATTTGATGACATGCGTTAGATCAGTCTTCGCCCGAGGATCCCAGGGATACCAAGTTTTTCAAAATCGGATTTACGGTTCAAAAGTTACAAGCAGAAATGTCCCTCAAATTTTGACCTGTTGGTGGCGCTAGAGGATTTGAGCTGAGGCCCTGTAATTTTTTGTGGGGAATCCTGGGACAGACTAGAATACCTCTGACGAGTTTGAAAATAATCCTATGAAGGGTTCCCGAGATATGAGCTCACTTCCTGTTTGGCGACTTTTAGGACGAGTTTGATTGGCTCTCACGACAAAACGATAAGAGATATCAAAGCTCCAGGCAAGTTTCTGATGAGGCTCAGTCCAAAGATGCTATGTACCAAATTAGAGCAAAATTGGTCCAAAATTTAGTGAGGAGAAGCATTTTGAATGTTTTTCATAAAATTCAAAATGGCGGAAAATCTTACCCGCGGAAAATGACGTCACAGAATGCGTTGGATTCGTCTTGCCCCAAGGAGTCCAGGGAGGCCAAGTTTTAGAAAATCGGACGTACGGTTCAAAACTTACAAGCCGAAATGTACCTGCAACTTTGACCTGCTGGTGGCGCTAGAGGGTTGGGGGTGGGGACGTAAAATTTCTTGAAGGGCATCATGAGACTGTCTAGAATGTGGTTGCACACCATTTGTTGTGGAAATTACAAGTTAAGTTGTAGAAACAGAAGAATTTTATTGATTTTCACAAAATCCAAGATGGCGGACATTCTATTCCGGCAGACATGACGTCATAGGATGCGTTGGATCAGTCTTTGCCCAAGGATCCCAGGGATACCAAATTTTTGAAAATCGGACTTACGGTTCAAAAGTTACAAGAAGAAATGTCCCTAAAATTTTGACCTGTTGGTGGCGCTAGAGGGTTTGAGCTGGGGCCCTGTAATTTTTTGTGGGGAATCCTGGGACAGACTAGAATATGTGTGAAAGTTTGAAAATAATCGTATGAAGGGTTCCCGAGATATGAGCTCACTTCCTGTTTGGCGACTTTTAGGACACGTTTGATTGGCTGTCACGTCAAAACGATAAGAGATATCAAAAAACCGGGTACGTCTCTGATGAGGCTCAGTCCAAAGATGCTATGGACCAAATTTGAGCAAAATTGCTCCAAAATTGAGGGAGGAGAAGCATTTTGAATGTTTTTCATAAAATTCAAAATGGCGGAAAATCTTACCCGCGGAAAATGACGTCACAGAATGCGTTGGATTCGTCTTGCCCCAAGGAGTCCAGGGAGGCCAAGTTTTAGAAAATCGGACGTACGGTTCAAAACTTACAAGCCGAAATGTACCTGCAACTTTGACCTGCTGGTGGCGCTAGAGGGTTGGGGGTGGGGACGTAAAATTTCTTGAAGGGCATCATGAGACTGTCTAGAATGTGGTTGCACACCATTTGTTGTGGAAATTACAAGTTAAGTTGTAGAAACAGAAGAATTTTATTGATTTTCACAAAATCCAAGATGGCGGACATTCTATTCCGGCAGACATGACGTCATAGGATGCGTTGGATCAGTCTTTGCCCAAGGATCCCAGGGATACCAAATTTTTGAAAATCGGACTTACGGTTCAAAAGTTACAAGAAGAAATGTCCCTAAAATTTTGACCTGTTGGTGGCGCTAGAGGGTTTGAGATGGGGCCCTGTAATTTTTTGTGGGGAATCCTGGGAAGGACACGGACATCTGTGAAAAGTTTGAAAATAATCCTATAAACGATTCCCGAGATATGAGCTCACTTCCTGTTTGGCGACTTTTCAGACACGTTTAATTGGCTGTCACGTCAAAACGATAAGAGATATCAAAAAACCGGGTACGTCCCTGATGAGGCTCAGTCCAAAGATGCTATGGACCAAATTTGAGCAAAATTGGTCCAAAATTGAGGGAGGAGAAGCATTTTGAGTGTTTTTCATAAAATTCAAAATGGCGGAAAATCTACCCTGACGGAAAATGACGTCATTCGGCTTGGCCCAAGGAGTCCAGGGATACCAAGTTTTTGAATATTGGACATACGGTTCAAAAGTTACACGCAGAAATGTACCTGAAAATTCCTGCAACTTTGAGCTGCTGGTGGCGCTAGAGGGTTGGGGGTGGGAGCCTATAAATTGCTGTGGGTAATGAGGAGAGTGGCTGGAATGTGCATGCCAAATTTCACAACTTTTTACCAGACGGTTCTAGGGGTTGCCATAGACTCCCAGAGGCGGAAGAATATATAAATATAGCTGCAAGCAGCAATGTGGGGCCAAGCAGCGACCCAGCCTAATTCGATGAGATGCGTTGGATCAGTCTTCGCCCGAGGATCCCAGGGATACCAAGTTTCTGAAAATCGGACTTACGCTTTAAAAGTTACAAGCAGAAAAGTCCCTCAAATTTTGACCCGTTGGTGGCGCTAAAGGATTTGAGCTGAGGCCCTGTCATTTTTTGTGTGGAATCCTGGGACAGACTAGAATAAGTCTGAAAAGTTTGAAAATAATCCTATGAAGGGATCCCGAGATATGAGCTCACTTCCTGTTAGGCGACTTTTAGGATGCGTTTGATTGGCTCTCACGACAAAACGATAAGAGATATCAAAACTCCAGGCAAGCTTCTGATGAGGCTCAGTCCAAAGATGCTCTGTACCAAATTAGAGCAAAATTGGTCCAAAATTGAGTGAGGAGAAGCATTTTGAGTGTTTTTCATAAAATTCAAAATGGCGGACATTCTATTCCGGCTGACATGACGTCATGGTGTGCATTTGATTCGACTTGGCCCAGGGATCCCCGGGATACCAAGTTTTTGAAAATCTGACTTACGGGTCAAAAGTTACAAGCAGTAATGTCCCTCAAATTTTGACCTGTTGGTGGCGCTAGAGGGTTTGAGCTGGGGCCCTGTAATTTTTTGTGGGGAATCCTGGGACAGACTAGAATATGTGTGAAAGTTTGAAAATAATCGTATGAAGGGTTCCCGAGATATGAGCTCACTTCCTGTTTGGCGACTTTTAGGACGCGTTTGATTGGCTGTCACTACAAAACGATAAGAGAAATCAAAAATCCGGGTACATTTCTGATGAGGCTCAGTCCAAAGATGCTATGGACCAAATTTGAGCAAAATTGCTCCAAAATTGAGGGAGGAGAAGCATTTTGAATGTTTTTCATAAAATTCAAAATGGCGGAAAATCTTACCCGCCGAAAATGACGTCACAGAATGCGTTGGATTCGTCCTGCCCCAAGCAGTCCAGGGAGGCCAAGTTTTAGAAAATCGGACGTACGGTTCAAAACTTACAAGCCGAAATGTACCTGCAACTTTGACCTGCTGGTGGCGCTAGAGGGTTGGGGGTGGGGACGTAAAATTTGTTGAAGGGCATCATGAGACTGTCTAGAATGTGGGTGCACACCATTTGTTGTGGAAATCACAAGTTAAGTTGTAGAAACAGAAGAATTTTATTGATTTTCACAAAATCCAAGATGGCGGACATTCTATTCCGGCAGACATGACGTCATAGGATGCGTTGGATCAGTCTTCGCCCAAGGATCCCAGGGATACCAAATTTTTGAAAATCGGACTTACGGTTCAAAAGTTACAAGAAGAAATGTCCCTAAAATTTTGACCTGTTGGTGGCGCTAGAGGGTTTGAGATGGGGCCCTGTAATTTTTTGTAGGGAATCCTGGGAAGGACACGGACATCTGTGAAAAGTTTGAAAATAATCCTATAAACGGTTCCCGAGATATGAGCTCACTTCCTGTTTGGCGACTTTTCAGACACGTTTAATTGGCTGTCACGTCAAAACGATAAGAGATATCAAAAAACCGGGTACGTCCCTGATGAGGCTCAGTCCAAAGATGCTATGGACCAAATTTGAGCAAAATTGGTCCAAAATTGAGGGAGGAGAAGCATTTTGAGTGTTTTTCATAAAATTCAAAATGGCGGAAAATCTACCCTGACGGAAAATGACGTCACAGGGTGCGTTGGATTCGGCTTGGCCCAAGGAGTCCAGGGATACCAAGTTTTTGAAAATTGGACATACGGTTCAAAAGTTACACGCAGAAATGTACCTGAAAATTCCTGCAACTTTGAGCTGCTGGTGGCGCTAGAGGGTTGGGGGTGGGGGCCTATAAATTGCTGTGGGTAATGAGGAGACTGGCTGGAATGTGCATGCCAAATTTCACAACTTTTTACCAGACGGTTCTAGGGGTTGCCATAGACTCCCTATGGCGGAAGAATATTGCGTAATAATAATAGGAATCAATAGAAACACTATAGGTGCCTTGCAGCTACCGCTGCTTGGCCCCAATAATAGGAATCACTAGAAACACTATAGGTGCCTTGCAGCTACCGCTGCTTGGCCCCAAAAACAGAGATACAAAAACTGGAAGATGGTGAAAGTGACTGTTATGTGGTGTAGGATTGTCTGAACAGGTGTGTTTTGAGTCTGGATTTGAAAATAGGAAGAGGGTCAATATTGCGGAGGTCAGGAGGGAGAGAGTTCCAGAGCAGGGGAGCAGAGCGGCTGAAGGCTCTGCCCCCCATGGTGACGAGACAAGCAGAGGGGACAGAGAGCTGGAGAGAGGAGGAGGAGGAGCGGAGGGAGCGAGAAGGAATGGAGATGTGGAGGAGGTCAGTGATGTAAGGTGGGGCCAGGTTATGGATTGCGTTGAATGTGGTTAGGAGAATTTTAAAGTGAATTCTTTGTTTTAAGGGAAGCCAGTGTAGTTGTTGGAGGATGGGGGTGATATGGTGGGGGGAGGGGGCCCTGGTGATGATGCGGGCAGCGGAATTTTGGAGAAGCTGCAGTTTCTGGAGGGATTTATTTGGGAGACCAAAGAGGAGGGAGTTGCAATCGTCAATCCGGGAAGTAACAAGGCTGTGAACGAGTATGGCAGTGGTGTGAGGAGTGAGAGGGGCGGAGACGAGAGATATTCTCACATTTAAAAAGCAAACTCTTTTTATGTTGCTACATATTCATTGCTGATTGGAAGAATTATGTTTTAAACCACAGATAAACATAAATTCCCAGTTAGGAGTGTGGGATTTGTTAAATTATTCATATCACAATTTTGTTGGAGCCAGATCATGATTTAATTTAAGAATTTAACACTACATGGGCCAGCCATATTCCCTGTGCTTTGGAACGTAATCTTACGTAATGTTCCTGATTAGGCCACGAGGAGGCGCTGTCTCGCTTCACTCTGAAGAAGCTGCTGCTGCTCGTCTGTTTCTTGGACAAGGCCAAAGAGTCTCGTCTCATTGAACACGACCCCTGTTTGTTTTGTATGGACGCTGAGTTCAAGGTACAGTTGCACTGTCTGAATTTTGTTTATTTTTAACGGGAAAACCAAATCGGTGGACTTAGAAAGATCTTATTTTTTAATTCTTAACTTTCTAGGCGCTCTTGAAATCAACTTTGGTCTGACAATATTCTCCCCAAAACTAAATATATTTTTGTATGGAAAACAAATTAAACACAAACTCGAAGAAAAAAAAGAATGTTAATTTACAACTTGAGAGAATTAAAGGTCGATAGTACATACATTAAAAATCAAAATACAAACTTGACTAAATAACAAATGTTGGAGTTGGTTAATGTATTGTTTTATCTTTGTTGTGTCCTGTCAGACGAGTAAAGACTTGCTGCTGGCCTTCTCTCGGGACTTCCTGAGTGGAGAGGGCATCCTCCCCAGACACCTGGGCTACCTGGGCCTCCCTGTGTCCCATGAGCAGAAACCTCTGGACGAGTTCAGCTTTGCAGTGAAGAACTTGAGTGTGGACCTGAAGTGTGGCATCCGTCTAGTGTGAGTGAATCTGTATCTTGTGTTTCATTTCATATTGACAGGCGGATTAACCAATTAGAGATGTGTGGTCTGTTTTTGTCAAAAACAAACTGGGTGCTTTAAACATTATTGTATTAGTCTACTGATTTAATTTGTAATTCTTGCTTCTACACTGTCTTGTTCCAGCCGTGTGATGGAGCTGCTGGTGCAGAATTGGAGCCTGTCTCCGAGGCTCCGCCTCCCGGCCATCAGTCGCCTTCAGAAGGTGCACAACATGGATCTGGTTCTGCAGCTGCTCAAGAAGAAGGGCGTGGACCTCAAGGACGAGCACGGTAACGCAAACTGTTGCAAGCAAATGACAATGATCTGGTACCAAAGGCCTAAAGATTTGAATTTTCTATGATTTGATATATGATTTAGATTTAAGTCTATGGGAATATTTAAACAGTTTAAAGGGGCAATGGAGGCTAATTAGAACTACATATTAAACCTCAAAATTAGAGTTAACACATAGAAAAATTTCTTAATCATAGTCTTATTTTTAAATGACGAATTACTGCTGTATTATTTTGTTCCATTATTGCTGCCTAAAAATGAATTTCCTTCAGGATCAATAAAGTATCTATTTTTATAATCATCATTATCTGGACTATACAGACTTTAAAGCACATACAAAACAACCTTTTTAGAACAAAGATGATGGCATTATTTAAAAAAAATGCCAAGGAATAAACAATTCATCATTTTTATCAAGAATACTTTATTCACAAATCTTCTTGAAACCTTCAGCCTCCATATTTCAGCCTTTATTTGGTTAATAAAATAATCATTAGTTGTAGCCCTCTTAATAACTTCTACATCACAAACATTTAAAAGCTTTAAAAACTGGAACAATGGGAGCTAAACATATATTAAACATTTAAAACACAGTGAAAGCGTATAACTTAACAGTTTAATTTAGTTTAAGAAATTTAACTTTGGATACATTTTTAGTCCCTGTCCAGATTTGAGGTAAATAAAATTGTACCTGTGCATGTGTTTGCAGGTTCTGTGATCGACTCCAGGGACATTGTAGACGGACACAGGGAGAAGACTCTTGCCCTCCTGTGGAAAATCATGTTTGCTTTTCATGTACGTTTTCTGATGATAATTTAAGACTTTAAAGGTGCACTGTGTAACTGGTGGAGGGTCTACTACCTGTTATTGCTTTGCCTGGAATGTTCCATGGTATGACATTAAGCATGTCCATCTAGCATTTATTCATTACTAGGGGTGTAAAAATTAACCAATTTGGATCGGTTATCGGTCTGTGACCTATGCGATCCGAGTGTACCAATCAATGGAGCCCGGATTAGTAAAAATGCGCTAAGAACGGTCCGATGGCCCGGATTTACGGCCAAGAATCGGTTTCCTAGCTCCTGAGACCATGAACGGTCTCTCTCATAGACAGTAGAAGCGGCCCTGTGCGTTTGTTTGAACTCTCATGAGACTACAGCGTTGACCTTTTACCTGTGACGTCGGCTGATGTTGTTGTAGTAGTTGGAGCGCAGCGTGGGATACTTTCTTCAACTTTGCTATGGAACCAACTAACCATGTCAGACGCGGATCAACATCCAAGGTTCGAAAATCACGCGCGAACGCGCGTGAATACACACACGCTCGAACACACATACGCGAACGCAAGTGAGTGACTGAAGCACTAATCATTCTGATTCATTCTGATTTTTGCCTTTTAATAGGCAACTTGCTTGTTTTATAATGACTTTTTTATTTTTGATATCTAACCTTATTGTTTTGTGTTGCTTGAGGGAAGGAATGTGTTGTATTTTAAGTATGAGCAGAGTTTTGCAAACCGGATTGACAGTTTTTCAGTAGGCCTGGTGTATTGTGTGTCTGTTGGACACAAAATAAACAAAAGGATACTATTTTGAAATTTCATTTCTGTTTCTCTTTTTCTTCTCAATAACTTTAAAGCACTTGGGAATAAAGTTGTCAATTTGTATTGAATCGAAATTAACCGGATCGAATCAAATCGAATCGTACCAGATCGTTTACTAATTTTATGAATCGTCCCTGAATCGAATCGTAGACTGTGAATCGAGATTCGAATCCAACCGTTTTGTGAGCGAAAGATTCACACCCATATTCATTAGTGTTTCTATTGTTCAAAAATACATCATTCCTTCTGGGAAAAGGGGTGACTCCACAGATCTGAATTGTAAGGTAGGATAGTGCTGTAACTTCTTTGTCTCCCTCATGATATAAATCTAATCTATACTGTGGAACATTTTAGACAAAGCAATAACATTTCCAATGTCAGCCTTCACTAGAAATGTTACAGTGTACCTTTTAATTTTAAGCTCTACTTTTTGTTTAAGTTTTATTTTGAAGCTTTGGTTTCTCCTAAAGGTGGAGGTGATTTTGAATGAGGACCAGCTGATGGAGGAGATCTGCTTCTTGAGGAAAGCACTGAAGACCAAGCGGCGCCTGGCATACCTGAGAACAGACCGTGGACTCAAACCAAGTCCTGCTAAAGACCGGACTCAGTTTGATCACAGCAGCTCCAAAATCAGACTGCTCATGGACTGGGTGCGAGCCGTGTGTGACTTCTACACTGTGAAGGTGAGACAGAATCATGTTTCAAATTCCCCTTTTCTAGATAGATTTTTAAGCCCTGTTTTATTTCAAATAGTTTTGTTTGTCAGTTCAGGTTAGATTTTATTTTATTTTATGTGCTGCAGGCGCGCACCTTAGAGGGAGCATTGGTTAGCATTAGTGTATCTTAACTCTGCTGCACTGTTATATAGCGTGTATGGGCAGGACACTTGCACAAGTACTGTCAATGCCATGATGTATTAAGTGTATCAGAGGTGGACGGAGAGGCTGTGAACATATGGGGCTTGGCCCAGAGGGGGGGTGTGGGGGTCCTGGATTTCTTAGATGCAATTTCCTGCATTCTAGTGTATTTTAAATTGACCATAGCCTATCTCTGGTGTGTTCACTTGATATCTTACACAGTCCCACGGCCCTCGCAGCCCACTAGTGCAAAACAAAGTTTTTTGTGGCCCTCAAAGTGGCACTTGCGGCCTAAGTTTGGGCCGCGGCCCTGTGGTAAAGAAGCTGTTCTAATGTATGGCCAGCAGAGCATTAACCTATCAAAGGTATGACCAGGCTGTTACTACTAAGCAATTACTATGCCCAGCATTCTACACTCAACAAAAATATAAACGCAACACTTTTGTTTTTGCCCCCATTTTTCCTGAGATGGACCCAAAGATCCAAAATTCACTCCAGATACACAACACTACCATTTCTCTCAAACATTGTTCACAAATCTGTCCAAATGTGTGACAGCGAGCACCTCTGCCCCGCCGAGACAATCCACCCCACCTCACAGGTGCGCCACATCAAGATGCCGATCTGACATCATGACCAGTGCACAGGTGCACCCCAGACTGCCCACAATAAAAGGCCACCCTGAAATGTGCATTTTTTTTTTTTGCTTTATTGGGGGTCTGGGGACTCAGAACCAGTCAGTATCTGGTGTGACCACCATTTGCCTCATGCAGTGCAACACATCTTCTTCGCATAGAGTTTATCAGATTGTCAATTGTGGCCTGTGGAATGTTGGTCCACTCCTCTTCAAAGGCTGTTATGGATGAAGAACACAGGTGCATTTTATTGATGGCATTTTGAATGCACAGAGATACCGTGATGAGATCCTGAGGCCCATTGTTGTGCCATACATCCATGAACATCACCTCATGTTTCAGCAAGATAATGCACGGCCCCATGTTGCAAGGATCTGTACACAATTCTTGGAAGCTGAAAATGTCCCAGTTCTTGCATGGCCAGCATACTCACCGGACATGTCACCCATTGAGCATGTTTGGGATGTGCTTGACCGGCGTATACGACAGCGTGTACCAGCTCCCACTAATATCCAGCAACTTCGCACAGCCATTGAAGAGGAGTGGACCAACATTCCACAGGCCACAATTGACAATCTGATAAACTCTATGCGAAGATGTGTTGCACTGCATGAGGCAAATGGTCACACCAGATACTGACTGGTTCTGAGTCCCCAGACCCCCAATAAAGCAAAAAAAAAGCACATTTCGGGGTGGCCTTTTATTGTGGGCAGTCTGGGGCGCACCTGTGCACTGGTCATGATGTCGGATCGGCATCTTGATGTGGCGCACCTGTGAGGTGGGGTGGATTGTCTCGGCGGGGCAGAGGTGCTCGCTGTCACACATTTGGACAGATTTGTGAACAATGTTTGAGAGAAATGGTAGTGTTGTGTATCTGGAGTGAATTTTGGATCTTTGGATCCATCTCAGGAAAAATGGGAGGAAAAACAAAAGTGTTGCGTTTATATTTTTGTTGAGTATATATGACATCAGGAAAATTACAAATACCAAATAACCAGGACCTTGGACCTTGGAGTGATGATTAAATAAAAATAAAATGATAAAAAAAATGACTTGATCGGGGAAAACATTTGTGGATGTGACTTGTGGATATGATTCAGACTCCAGGAAATGAGACCGAATAAAAAAACACATTTTATTTAGGAAAAACAAAACTTGCGCTTTAATTGTGGAGGCGGATGTGCGCGCGGTGCGTGGTACGTGCGGCTTGGCGCAGAGCTCCGTGATATGAAATGATAAAAAAATGAATTGCTCGGGGAAAACATTTCACTTACACACAGGCACAGTCGCACACACACACCGAGAACCGGAGCACACAAGCCGGATAGTGGGCTGCTTCCACTGCGCTTTCACGTGGACCCTGCTACGCGACCCCAGGGTCGCAATGGAGTAGTGGGGCTGAAGTGGTGCGAGGGAAAAGTGGAATACTGTGGGTTTGCGCTTGGATTCCACGGTCAGAGCTGTACACAAAGCCCGGAGCGGAGGAGCACTGTGCAGCGCGCCGCGCACGTGTTCATGCAGACAGCGGGACGCGGAGCGGACCATGTGACAAAAATTGGGTGGGCAGGAGAACATTTTGGGTGGGCATTGCCCAGCCCTGCCCACTTCTAAATCCGGCCGCGCTGGACACCTGTCACTCACTGAGTTACACAGCAAAATGATACAGAACAAAATGTTATTGATCTAATTCATTTACAGTGCGCAGCATAGGTTTTCTTGTGCGCTGAGAGTGTGCGAGCAGTGCGCAGTTGCGCAGCTTAGAGGGAACATTGAACATAATCATCCTCAGGTGTCATATATTAGAACTGTATAGCAGACACAAGTACAATAGGTCATCTTTAACTAAGCAATCAACACATCTGTACAGGTGGAGAACTTCACAGTCTCTTTTTCGGACGGCCGTGTGCTGTGTTATCTGATCCACCACTACCACCCGAGCCTGCTGCCAGAGACCTCCATCAGCCACAACACCACCCAGACAGTGGAGAGCTCACCCAGAGGACGCCTCCAGCTGGACTGCTCCAACTCTGACTGCTCCTTTGACTCCTTCACATCAGCAGCCAATGGTAATTACTTCACTATCTATGAACAGATCTATAGACATTCATACTTTTATCATATATATCGTCCATCCATCCATTTTCTTCCGGTAATCCGGGGCTGGGTCGCGGGGGCAACAGTCTAAGCAGGGACTCCCAGATTTCCTTCACCCCGGACACTTCCTCCAGCTCCTCCGGGGGGACCCCAAGGTTTTCCCAGGCCAACCGGGAGACAGTCCCTCCAGCGTGTCCTGGATCTTCCCTGGGGCCTCCTCACAGTGGGACATGCCCGGAACACCTCCCAAGGGAGGCGTCCAGAACAGATGCCCGAGCCACCTCAGCTGGCTCCTCTCGACGTGGAGGAGCAGCGGCTCTACTCCGAGCTCCTCCCGTGTGACTGAGCTCCTCCCCCTATCTCTAAGGGAGCACCCAGCCACTCTGTGGAGGAAACTGATTTCGGCCGCTTGTATCTGCAATCTTGTCCTTTTGGTCATTACCCAGAGCTCATGACCATAGGTGAGGGTAGGAACGTAGATTGAGGGTAAATTGAGAGCTTTGCCTTTCGGCTCAGCCCCCTCTTCACCACAATGGTCCAGTACAGCGACTGCATCACTGCCGACGCTGCACCGATCCGCCTGTCAATCTCACGCTCCATCCTCCCCTCACTCGTGAACAAAACCCCAAGATACTTGAACTCTTGCAATTGAGGCATATGTATTGTGTTTGTCAATACTCAACACGCTTTGGTTTGGCATGAAGCTGTTTAAGATTTAGGTTGCATCAGTTGCTTTAAAAAAAAAAAAAACATACCCAGTGTTGTTTTGTTTCATTCAACACACAAACCTTTGCACCTGAAAACACTCTTTTGCACTTTGTGATAATCCACTGTGCTTTTAAATAGAAGAAGAAGTGACTTTATTGATCTCACACTGGAGAAATTCTTCTCTGCATTTTAACCCATCCTATATATATATATACACATATATTAGGAGCAGTGGGCAGCACACACATTAGGGCGCCCGGGGACCATCTCCATGATCTTCTTGCTTCGGTTTGGTCAGGACCTAAGCTGGAGTACCTATGGTGCATGTTTTGGGTTGATGGGGGAAACCGGAGTGCCCGGAGGAAACCCATCCAGACACGGGAAGAAACATGCAAACTCCACACAGAAAGGCCGAGGCGACCCGGGGATCGAACCCAGACCATGCATGCAAACACCACACAGAACACACACAGAAAGGCCAGAAATACACACCTTCACTAGAATCATTGGGATAATTTCAGCCCTGCAATTGTCAATCTCTATTGAACTAAAGGTAAAAGGAGCTGTTGACCTGAAAACTACCACTTCATGACATGACACAAGGTGGAACAGAACATTTTGAGTTTTGGAGATGTAGACAGACTAATAATAAAGAGCTATTGAAACACATGAAACCAACAACAAAACACAGCTCCAGGTATGTTTTTGAGGAGGCAACAACATTCATGTCATGTCATCATAACATGTCTTAATGCTCTTTTGTGTTTTTATAAAGAACCTTTAGCCATTACCTGAACATACAAGTGCACTATAACTTCTCAGGTGGGGGGGTTTGTCCAGTGATGGCATATTTTAACCATGTTTGTAATATTCCCTATCTTCAGACTCCCCATTCAAAGAACTGCTGGAAAATGAGAAAAACAATTTCCGACTGGTCAACAGCGCTGTGTCTTTTCTTGGCGGAGTTCCTGCTATGATCAATGTAGCTGACATGTCCAACACCATCCCCAATGAGAAGGTGAGGGTTTAAAAGTGCATTGTGTAACCTTTCTCGTGGAGGGTCCATCAAATGCTTTTCTTCGTGCACCTTTAATATTAAACTTTTTTTTGTGTGTGAGAGCTTTGATTTTTATAATGTACGTTTTAGGCCTGCAAGATTTATCACAATTTCAATGGTCACAATTATTTTGGTAATTTAAGGTATTTGGGATATTTTGTTATTTGAAGTAGTTTAAATGTTCTGAAATGCATGGGATTCTATGGGTTCATCAGTTGACTTTTCAGTCTTCTTTAAAGCTGCACTGTGTAACTTTTTCTGGTTGGTGCGCCGTCACCAGCTTGTTTCTTTGGATATGTCATTGCTCTGCCTGGAATTTTTAATTCCATACTGTGCAACATTCCGGTCAAAGCAATTAGATTTCCATGGAGAAAAGCATTTGATGGCACACCAGAAAAGTTACACAATGCATATTTAAAATCTTAATGCACCTTGATATATTTGAAATGTGTAGTTAACTGAAACTGAATTTGTAAGAAAATCTGGAAGTTAGATTTCTTTACCAAACTCGTGCAACCCTAGTAATTGGAAGGGAAAAAAACCATCCTCTGCCCAATTATGGTAGAATGACATGTTTCATATTGATAGGGAAGTTGCAGTGTATTGTTTACCTATAAGTCCTGTGTATTTTTAGGTGGTGATGTCGTACCTGTCTTTCCTGTGCACTCGACTTTTGGACCTGAGGAATGAGACCAGAGCAGCTCGAGTCATACAGGCTGCGTGGAGGAAATACAGACTGACCAAAGATCTACAACTGTACCAGGTGTGTGTATGAACAAACAACTCACCATGTCCAGCCAAAGGTATACTGTACATCTGGTCCATTTAAAGTTGATAGTTGAACAAAAAAAAGTGATTGTCAAATACTTTTTTCTATGAAGATGTAATCACTTCAAATGGAATGTTTCACTGTATGGTATTAAACCTTTCTATCTTCCATGGAGACCAAACCAGACGTAAGTTACAGGTCAGATTCGTGGAAACTCAATTTCACTCACAGCCAGAGCCTGTTTTCTAGTGTATTTTGGAGTTATAAAATTGAATTTGATTGAATAAATCTAAGGTATAATTGTTTAATGTCATACTGTGGAACATTCCAGGCAGAGCAGTGATGTATCCATAGAAACAAGCTAGTGATGGACCCCCAACCAAAAAGTTACACAGTGCACCTTTAAGATAAGATAGCCTTTATTTGTCTCACAATGAAGAAATTACTGTTTATTGATAACAAAAAGGTGCACTATGCAACTCTTCATCTGCAGCCTTCTTGTCTCCAAGGAGATATTATTGCTTTGCCTTTGAATGTCCCACCGTATGTAATTAAGCACTCCTATCATTCGGTCTTTTTGGAAAAACTTGCTCTGAACAGAGTCTGACCTGTAATTTCGTGTGGTGGCATTATCTGTTTGTCTCCACGGGAATTGAAGTTTAATGCCATACTTTTGGGATTTGCCACCAGCTTGTCTTTATGGAAAAGTTATTGCTCTATCTGAAAAGATCCAATCAGAAAAGTTACATGCACACAGTGCCTCTTTTAAAGTAGGATTAACGTTTTTTACAATCTGAGCCTTATTTTGGTAATAAAACAAGTTGTTTTACTCACCCATAGCACTTTGGTGTCATATGGAGCACTTCCAGAGATGTTTTAGATTAGTGATAGCCGTAATGCGAGTTCTCGGGGCATATAATATATGCCCCGTGCGGTCTCCAAATAACACAAACTTTAGCACTTTTCAAATCATAGAAACTCAATGTCTTAGTCTACACTTTCGTTTGAGTCAAAAGTGGCCTGTAATCCGAAATTTATCCATAATTTACAGCTTTGCGTTTCATGTTTGGGTCCCGGGAGCTGAGAGTGAAATAAACTGTGACTCCACACATGCGCACTGTCCTCCTCATCTACTCGAAACTATGGATAAATCTCGGATTACAGGCCACTTTTGACTCAAACGAAAGTGTAGACTAAGACATCGAGCTTCTATGATTTGAAAAGTGCTAAAGTTTGTGTCATTTGGAGACCGCATGCCCCAAGAACTCGCGCTACATCTATTGCTAATATAAAACATCTCTGGAAGTGCTCCATATGACACCAAAGTGCTATGGGTGAGTAAAACAACTTGTTTTATTACCGAAATAAGGCTCAGATTGTAAAAAAACGTTAATTCTCCTTTAAGAATTAGTGGTTTTGTTTTGCGTTTCAGTTGGGGACCACTACTGTTGACAAACTTTTTTTATTTTACAGGAGAGAAATGCAGCTGCCTTGAAGATTCAGTCTTTAGTCCGCGCGTTCCTCCGTCGTTGCAGAGCTGTGAGACAGACACATGCAGCCACAGTCCTCCAGGCTGCGTGGAGGGGGTATGTGGCCAGGCGAAAGCTCAGGAGACAAAAACAGGCGCAGCTCAGGCATCTGCAAACAAGGGCAGCAACTGTTATCCAGGTGTGTACCTTCAAATGTACTGAACTGCCAGTGCTTGTGATATGAATTCCTCCAGATTTAGCAGGTAATCACATCGCATTTTGTCCTAGTGTATGATCGTATGTATGTGAATATGTATGATCGGTTCAGTGATGGGGCTGAAAATCACAGGGGGTTTCTTACATGTTGATACAATATACGGCTCATGATACCACCATGTTACAATAGGAAGATGCTTTTTTTTTGATGAACCAATACATTTTAACAGCAATATTACTTTGTTAAGAAATAATACACCCAATTTGACCATCAACAAAGTGAATATATATGAAATGTATTTGATAAACAAATGTTTTTTTTTTCCTAAACAGACAACAAAAGCGTAGCACTGTTACAAAATAAATTTGTAACATCATGAACTAATGTATTCTAGAAAGTCAATGATCAGTAAAACAGACATTTTTTTTAAAATTTTCTATTAAAGGTGCATTGCATAGCTTCTGGTGGAGGGTTCGTCACCTGCTTGTCTTCAGGGAGATGTTATTGCTTTATCTAGAATGTCACACACATCTCTATCTCAATAGAAGCTACTATAGGCTACCTACCAGGTCAGATCTATGGAGAGGCAACCCTAATCACAAGAGAATTGTGTTTTGAGCAATAGAAACACCCATAATGAATAAATGCTAGATAGATGTTTTTGTCATACCATTGACCATTCCAGACAAAGCAATAACATCTCCATGAGGACGACCAGGTTGCACAATGCACTTTTTGATGCACTCTTGATGCTTTTTTATGGCGCCTTAGTGGTTCCCTAATACTGTAAATTAATCCTTCTCCAAAATCAAGCCTTGGTGCATGACATAGCCTCTAGGAGGGAGCTCTATTCAGAAATGTGTCTCTGTACACTTTAGTCTGGGCGTGTCACTTGAATGCAAATGAGGAGGACAGAGACGGGCCAGTGCAGGCGGGTGGGGGTGTGGCCAAATACGCCAACCTTTTTTGTCTTGTGTACCCCCTGAGCCTTTGTCATACCTCGAGTACCCCCTCACTCATATGTGTTGATAATTCTCCAAAAGTAGAACGTGACACAACGGATTATTAAATGAAAATCATTTCATTCCATCTCCTTAATTTGAAAATTTAATTCTCAGGCATTTTCTATCTTTTCTTTAACTCAAATTTACTCAAATTAGAATTAAAAAATTCCAAAAAATCTCCCAGCGACACTGCCGAGTACCCCCTGCAGTGTGCTCACATACCCCTAGGGGTACTTGTAAACTCTGAAATACGCCACTGTTTCATGTGTGTATCGGAGGAGGAGGGGAGACGCGGAGGAAGAAAGGACAAGCGATCTGCAAGTCCAGCTCTGTATTGTCCCATGAAAAAAAACACTCGTAGGCAAATTTCCACTGAAAATAAAATGGGGTAGGAGAGCTCACATTAATGTTCAAAAACCTCAGAAAGTGAAAATTTCATGCCATGGGGCCTTTAATATTATTTTCTGAGAAGTTAACCTGCATACTGTAGCCGAGGCATAAACTAAAAGTCTTTTTGTCTTACAGGCTAACTGGAGAATGTTTCATGCCATGAAGTCCTACCAACGCCTCAGGTACCACACCATTGTCCTCCAGGCACAGTGGAGGATGCAAAGGGCAGCATCTGCTTATAGAACCACTCTTTGGGCTGTGTCTGTGATCCAGACCTACACCAGAGCTTGGTCTATGGCAAAGATGGAACGGAAGTCATTTTTGTCTCTCCGGGCTGCGACAGTGAAGATCCAAATAGCCTATAGATTCTGGAAAACTCGGAAAATGGAGAGGGAGAACCACGCTGCCAGAGTCATACAAACTACCTTCAGGAAATGGTATGAGAAAAAAATAGCTCAAAAAGTGGCAGCAGCTGTGAAGATTCAAGCTTGGTATCGAATGCGAGTCTGTCTGCACAAATACAGAAAAATCAAAGATAGTGCTGTGCTAATACAAGCCCAGTACCGAGGTCATCTACAGAGGAAATACTTGCAGATGCTAAAACGTCAACACTACTCTGCTACTGTCATTCAAAGCGCATTCAGGGGCTACCGTGTACGAAAACAAATTACAAAAATGACTATGGCATCTGTTGTAATCCAGCAACACTTCAGATCTTTAGTCAAAAGAAATTTTGTTCGGCAAGAGTTTCTGATGATAAAAGGTGCAGCAATTGCATTACAAGCAGCGTACCGAGGAAAACTGGTTCGTGACTCTTTGAAAACTCAACACAACTCTGCAACGGTAATTCAAACTGCATTTAGAAGATATGCTGCCCAGAAACACTATGGTCTCCTGAAGAAATCTGCCATTTTGATCCAGCAAAAGTACAGGGCTACACGTATGGCAATGAAGACAAAAGATCATTATCTTGCCCTTAGAAATGCAACAGTGAAAATTCAAGCAACATGGAGGGGGAGAATGGTTAGGAAGAAATTAGATGAGCAGACACGCTGTGCTACCATTATACAAGCTTGGTTTCGTCGACATGTTGCGCAAAAACAATACAAGTTAACCAAAACATCAACTGTCGTAATCCAGCAACATTTCAGAGGTTATTTGGCCAAGAAAGTTGCAAGGAAAGCATTCTTGGATATATGCACAGCCACCATTTCTTTGCAAGCAGCATATAGAGGCATGGTGGTCCGAAAGGAGATGAAGAAAATGCATGGAGCAGCCACCGTCATACAGTCTTATGTTAAAATGTTCTTGCAACAAAAGAGATATTATTTGCTTCAAAGCGCAGCCATTATCATTCAAAGCCGATACCGGGCCGTGATTATTGGCAGAAAAAAACAGAACGAATATAGATTGCTAAAGGAAGCTACACGAAGAATCCAAGCTGTTTTTAGAGGAAATTTGGTGAGGAGAGAGCTAAAAAGACAACACAATGCTGCTACAGTGATACAAGCTCATTTCAGAATGTACCAAGTTCGAATGGCTTTTCTTGCAACGAAATGTGCTGCGATTATTTTTCAGGAACGATACCGAGCCAAAAGACTGATGGACCAACAAGTTGAAAAGTATAGATCAATTAAATCCGCCACAGTAACTCTCCAAGCAGCATATCGTGCGTACAAAACAAGGAAGCAAATTTGTGAAATGCGAAAAGCTGCTATAGTTATACAGAGAGCATTTCGCACACATCACGCTAGGAACCAGTTTGTAGCCTTGAAGAAAGCGGCTATAGTTTGCCAAAGATGGTTTAGGGCTGTAAAAATGGCCAGAAACCAACGCTGTGACTATTTGGCGATGAGAAAATCTGCCATTTGTTTGCAATCGGCATGGAGAGGGCATTTGATCAGAAAGGACTTGCATAGAAAGCACACTGCCGCAACTATAATCCAATCTCATTTCAGAAAATACAAGAAGCAAGTCCACTACAACAAGCTCAAATGGGCCGCCAAGGTGTTGCAAGACCATTTTAGGGCCAATCAGAAAATGAACCAAGAGATGCTAGCTCTGAAAGTCAAAAGAAATGCTGTTGTAGTCATACAAGCTGCTTTTCGGGGTATGCTAGCAAGAAGGCTCATGGACAAACAAAATAAGGCTGCAGTTGTGATTCAGAGGGCTTTCAAAACCTACTGTCAGCGTAAAGGTTTTCTTGCGCTGAAACTGGCAGCGATTATAATCCAAGAGAGGTATAGGAGTTCAGTTGTAGCCAAGAAAGAACATGCGCAATATCTGCAAATGAGAAATGCTGCTGTGGTTGTTCAAGCACTGTACAGAGGGCGTCAAGTTCGAAAGGAGATAGCCAGTTGGAATCACTCTGCTACTGTTATCCAATCAGCTTTCAGGAAACACAGAGAAGAAATGAAATATCAAGCCATGCGTTTGTCAGCTCTCATCATCCAGAGACATTACCGCTCCTGGCTTCTGAAAAAACAAGATAGAGCACATTTTATGAAAACACGCCAGTCAGCTATTGTGATTCAAAGTTATTTCCGAGGAGTTCACGTCCGAAAGAGCATCGGCAAAATGCACCAAGCAGCTACTCTCATTCAGGCTAATTTCAAAAGATACAAGCAACAGTTGTGCTTCAAACTACAGCGATGGGCAGCTTGCGTCTTGCAGAAAAGATTTAGAGCTCAAAAGCAAATGAGGCTGGTTGTACAAAGCTATCAGCAGCAAAGGAAAGCCGTCATTGTGCTGCAGGCTGCGTACAGAGGATTTAAAGCAAGGCAAAGTATCAAACGCATGCACCAAGCTGCTAGCATTGTACAGCTAGCCTACAAAGCGTACTGTCAAAGGAAGCGGTTTTTGGCTCTAAAAAATGCAGTGGTAACAATTCAGAGAAGATATCGCGCAACAGTAGAAGCCAAGGAGCAAAAGCAAGAGTTTCAGAAAATCCGAAGGGCTGCAGTGGTCATCCAGTCTGCATACAGAGGACTTAAAGTTAGAAAGCAGGTCACTCACTTGCACCAGGCTGCTACTGTTATCCAATCAGCTTTCAGGAAACACAGAGAAGAAATGAAATATCAAGCCATGCGTTCGTCAGCTCTCATCATCCAGAGACATTACCGCTCCTGGCTTCTGAAAAAACAAGACAGAGCACATTTTATGAAAACACAGCAGTCAGCTATTGTGATTCAAAGTTATTTCCGAGGATTTCAAGTCCGAAAGAGCATCGGCAAAATGCACCAAGCAGCTACAATCATTCAGGCTAATTTCAAAAGATACAAGCAACAGTCGTGCTTCAAACTACAGCGATGGGCAGCTTGCGTCTTGCAGAAAAGATTTAGAGCTCAAAAGCAAATGAGGCTGGTTGTACAAAGCTATCAGCAGCAAAGGAAAGCCGTCATTGTGCTGCAGGCTGCTTACAGAGGAATGAAAGCAAGGCAAAGTATCAAACGCATGCACCAAGCTGCTAGCGTTGTACAGCTAGCCTACAAAGCTTACTGTCAAAGGAAGCGGTTTTTGGCTCTAAAAAATGCAGTGGTAACAATTCAGAGAAGATATCGCGCAACAGTAGAAGCCAAGGAACAAAAGCAAGAGTTTCAGAAAATCCGAAAGGCAGCAGTGGTCATCCAGTCTGCGTACAGAGGACTTAAAGTTAGAAATCAGGTCACTCACTTGCACCAGGCTGCTACTGTTATCCAATCAGCTTTCAGGAAACACAGAGAAGAAATGAAATATCAAGCCATGCGTTTGTCAGCTCTCATCATCCAGAGACATTACCGCGCCTGGCTTCTGAAAAAACAAGACAGAGCACATTTTATGAAAACACGGCAGTCAGCTATTGTGATTCAAAGTTATTTCCGAGGATTTCAAGTCCGAAAGAGCATCGGCAAAATGCACCAAGCAGCTACTCTCATTCAGGCTAATTTCAAAAGATACAAGCAACAGTCGTGCTTCAAACTACAGCGATGGGCAGCTTGCGTCTTGCAGAAAAGATTTAGAGCTCAAAAGCAAATGAGGCTGGTTGTACAAAGCTATCGGCAGCAAAGGAAAGCCGTCATTGTGCTGCAGGCTGCGTACAGAGGATTGAAAGCAAGGCAAAGTATCAAACGCATGCACCAAGCTGCTAGCGTTGTACAGCTAGCCTACAAAGCTTACTGTCAAAAGAAGCGGTATTTGGCTCTAAAAAATGCAGTGGTAACAATTCAGAGAAGATATCGCGCAACAGTAGAAGCCAAGGAGCAAAAGCAAGAGTTTCAGAAAATCCGAAAGGCTGCAGTGGTCATCCAGTCTGCGTACAGAGGACTTAAAGTTAGAAAGCAGGTCACTCACTTGCACCAGGCTGCTACTGTTATCCAATCAGCTTTCAGGAAATATAAAGAGGAGGTTAAATACCAAGCAATGCGTCTCTCAACTATCATCATTCAAAGACACTACCGCTCCTGGGTTCTTCAAAAACAAAAGCGAAACCAGTTTTTGAAGTTGAGACGTTCAGTGGTCATGATTCAGGCGATGTTTAGGGCCCACTGTGCACGGAAAAACATTGCTAAAATGCACAAATCTGCTACTATCATTCAAGCAAACTTCAGAATGCGCAAGTGGAGAACAGATTTTAAGAGACGGCAATGGGCAGCGTGTGTTCTTCAGCAGAGGTATAGAGCGCGAAACCAAATGAAACGTGATCTAGAGTGTTATCAACAACAAAAGAAGGCTTCAATCATCATACAAGCAGCATACCGTGGAATGAAATCAAGACGACAGATCAAGCAAATGCATCATGCCACTTGTGTAATCCAAAGAAGTTACAGAACACACTGTGAACGCAAGCGGTACCAAGCTCTGAGAAACTCCACTTTGACAATCCAGCGACGGTATAAAGCTACCAAAGCAGCAAAGAGACAAATGCAATGCTACCAACAGACACGAAGAGCAGTTATATCATTGCAAGCCGTTTTCCGAGGACACAAAGTAAGAAAGGAGCTTGCAAATCAGAATAAAGCTGCTACCGTGATCCAGTCGAATTTCCGAAGGTACAGAGAAGAAATGAAATACCAGGCAATACGTTTGGCAGCTGTAATTATCCAAAGGCGTTATCGAGCTTTGGTTTTGCAGCAACAGCAAAGGTCAAAGTTCATCCAGTACAAACAAAGTGCCGTTATTCTCCAAGCAGCTTTCAGAAGCCATCAAGCCCGAAAGAGGCTATCCAGAATGCACAGAGCAGCAGCTGTCATTCAAGCAAATTTCAGAAAGCACAAGCAACAGGCGATCTTCAAAAAACGGCGATGGGCAGCTTGCGTGATTCAGCAGAAGTTTAAAGCTCAGAGACTTATGAAATTTGAAATGCAAAACTACCAAAAGCAAAAAGAAGCAGTTGTCGTGCTCCAGGCCGGATATCGAGCAATGAAAGCAAGGCAAAGGGTCAAGAAAATGCACCAAGCTGCTAGCGTTGTACAGCTAGCATACAAAGCTTACTGTCAAAGAAGGCAGTATTTGGCTCTAAAATCTGCTGTAATAACTATTCAGAAAAAGTATCGCGCAACAGTAGCAGCCAACAAGCAAAAGGAACGATTTCATAGGATGCAAAAGGCAGCAATGAGAATTCAGGCTACATATAGAGGATATCAAGTCAGAAAGGAAGTGTCCAATTGGCACAAAGCAGCTATACTTATCCAATCAGCTTTTAGAAGACACAAAAATGAGGTTTCGTACAAAGCTGTGCATTTGTCAGCGATCATCATCCAAAGATACTACCGCTCCTGGGTCCTACAAAGAAAAGATCGATGCTTGTTTCTCAAAATCAAACATGCCACAGTTGTCATTCAGGCCGCGTACAGAGGTTGGAGAATCAGAAGAAATCTTGCTCGCCAAAATGAAGCTGCAGTTGCCATCCAGGCCCAGTGGAGATGCTATGTCCAGAGAAAGCACTTCCAAAAGATAAAAGAGGCAGTCTTGAAGTTGCAGAGCCGACTTCGGGCAGTGCAGATGGGCAGAAGACAATTCGATGACTACTATAGACAGAAGCGGGCGGCCAAGACACTTCAGAAGCACTGGAGGAGCTGGATCATAAGAAAATGGGTAATGTGTCAGTTAATGATGTCAATTTTTGATTGGGATTATTCTGGTCATAATATTAGACCATTTTGAGAATTTTAGATGCAAAAGTAATGTTAATTTATGCTCTATATAAAATTTTACATGTAAAATTTAGCCTTTTCATTCAGAAACCTTAGGGTTTACCTTGTTCAGTAGAGTTTAACTATCCAAATTATTCCAGTGAATGAGTATGGAGTTATAGAGAAAAACCCAATGCAGCACTTCCTGTATTACCATACGACATCACAAGGTGGAACAGAGGTTTTCCTGGAGAGGAGAGGGAAAAACTCAAAATATGTAGGATTTGTATGCAACATGTGTAAGTGAATCAAAACACAACTCCAGGTCTGTTTTTGATGAGGAAACAACATTATAACAACGATCAGAAAATGGTAATATGGGCCCTTTAACCAACAATTGTTGCAAAAAAAGAAAAATGTATTTCTCAATTTTAAGTGCTCCAATGAGTCATCATGGTGTATGGTATATAAAAACATTTCCATGCAAGTACATTATCAAAATGGAATTGGAGATCCAAGAGGGAAATTGTTTTGGGTATGGTAGCTCACTCATCAAATACAGTGGTACCTCACCTTACGAAATTAATTCGTTCCAAAAGTGGTTTCGTAACGTGAATTTTTCGTAAGTTGAGTAGCTATTTAAATGGAAAAAGCCTGATTCGTTCCAAGGCCCCGTTCCAAGTTTTTTTTTTTTTTATAGTGTAACTTTTTTTTTTATAATGTAACACTGTGTTCTGCGTCCTGATTGGCTAAGAGACTGTAGACTAGGGTGACCATTCGTCCGGACAGTCCGGTTTTAGAGCTGTCTGTCCGACCGTCTGTCACGTGTCCTCCTTTTTTACATTTTGTCCTCCTTTCAGACCCTCGTCGCCCACCGTTGCATAAATCGTCATAAATCCCCACCCATTATTTACACTTGCTAGTAGTAAGTATTCTTATTATTTTTTAACATATCCTAGATGAGATCTATGGTTATGCGGTGGCACAGAGTGAGACTTCACACAGAAACATCAACGCGTGCGGCATGACACACTATTGGTTAAATACACGGAAGCAGCTCGAAGCGCAAAGCGCGAGTACAGAGAAGAGATAAGAAGAACGCTATAATGAGCTCTATAAGAACGCTATAATGTTTGGCGAGTATGTCTGGGTCTGGAAATACTATAAAGTTGATGACAACATTCACATAGCAAACGGTGGGATATGTAAACGGGATTGCAGAGGTGGAAAGGAAAGGGCGACATTTAACACAACAAACTGATACGGCACCTCAAAAACAAACATCCGACACAATACAGCGAGTTACAGGCAACCCAGCCAAAGACGAGTCAGTTCGCGCTGCAGGAGAGTTTGAAAAGGAGACAAAAAAATGCTCCTTGACAGTGCGAAGGCCCAGGAGCACAAATGATCGCAATGAGTGACTTACCATTCACCTTTGTAGAGAACCCTGGATTTCTTATGCTTATGGAGCACGTTGGACCTCGTTAATAATAATAATAATAATAAGCTCCGCGCCGGGTCATGCTGCGCTATCACACACGTGTCCGCGCGCAGTCTTCTCCCCCCTCCTCCTTCCCCCCACACTTCACTATTAATACGTTTTGTTGAAAATCTTGAAAGTTTGAGTGTTTAAACGAGAGACAAATGTGAGAAAAGTTTAAATCTAGTCTGAGAAAAGCGTATAATGTGTGGCTGAGCGCGCATTATTTGAATTTTTGAGATTTCGCGTTTCGTAACTTGAATTTTCTTCCGTATCTAGAGACCAAAATTTACCGTGAAGGCGTTTTGTAACTTGGAGTTTTCGTTTGTTGGGTCTTTCGTAAGGTGAGGTACCACTGTATAATGTATAACAGAGGGTAAAAAAGGAAAAAATGTAGATGGAATTGGGGAAAAAAACAAACCAAAAAGAACTAGATGGAATAGCAACCAAAGAGCAATAGACCAGTGTCAGATGAGACATAATTATATACATTAAAATCCATCCATCTTCTCCCGCTTTTTCCATTTCTGGGTCGCGGGGGCAGCAGATCTGCTGCCCAGAACACAACACACCAGCCCCCATTAATCCTCCCGCGGGTGGTGAATCCACGGGAGGATACATAAAAATAATAATAAATGTTTATGTACCAGTCAGATTTAAATAGAAAGTAGGAGTCAAATGTCAAATATAAAATACAATATCAAATAAGATGTACAATACCAGCTATATACAGTTGTAGGGAGTGTTATACTATCTATTGTACAAGAGTGAGTTGTACAGTTGTAGGGAGTATTATAATATGAATGTAGTCCTGTATCTCGCTGTTTAAGTGAAGCTGTAGGAGCCTGTTGGAGAATGAGCTACGTTACGCCTCTATGATCTGGTGCAGTGGGTGAGCAGGAGTGTCCATGATGGAGAGCAGTTTGTCCAGTGTCCTCCTGTCCCTCACTGTGACAAATGTCTCCAGCCCACAGCCGATCACGTGACCAGCTTTGCAGATCAATTTGTCAATCCGTCCAATGTCCCTTTTACTGGTGCTGCTCCCCCAACAGACCACAGCGAAGTACAGGCATCAGAAATAAGTCCACTGACTATAGCAATGTCAGGGCATTTTAAAAGGAAAGACCATCACAAAAATGTATTGTGTTTTGTTAAAGGAGGTATTGCATATCCACCAAATCAACCAGGTGATAGACCCTCCAATAGAAAAGTTACAGAATGCACCTTTTAAAATTGTACCATGAGATTTAGACATACCATTAAATGATATTTCCTTTGGACCATGGATTAGAAAATTAGTTTTGCCCTTACTAGTTATTATTAGGCAACAATTGTCTGAGAGCCTCAACCCAGCAGCTCATATTGATGTGACGTTTTACTGTTTCAGGAGCTGGAGGCTGCGCAAGCTGAGAGGAGACTGCGTTTTACTGCTGCGGTTTTCCACCATCTCCAGGCCATAAAGATCCAGAGAGCTCTGAGAGTCCACTGGGCACTGGTCTCTGCTAAGAAACAGATTCACTCTGTCATCACCATCCAGGTAAGGTTTCACCAACTAAATCGGGTGATGTAGAGGACACAGCCGATTGTGAATTCTCTGAACATTCTCTGACAGATTTTGATGATTCTCCATTTTGATTTGATTTAGTGGGATTATCACAATTGTAAACATAAATGATGGTTTTAATCCAATCAAGAAACAATTTGTGAAGAAATGTTGAAAAATGTGTTAATTTACAGGAAGTAGAGAATTTAAACACATTGATGACCTCACGCTGGGAGGATTCTATACAAAGTGATCAACATTTTACACTTAAAACCTTTTTTTTTTTTTCTCAGATTTTAAACATGATTTCAACAAAATAATTGTGTTTTCTTCTATTTGTATTTGTCAGATAATAATTTCTGTGTACTTTAGTGGAGTTTTAGTAGTTTTTCTAGGTAAGTTATGAATTCCCTAGTGTAATATCACAATTTCCAACCAGAAAGTAACATTTTAATCTGTAAAAATTGCCAAATGGGGGAAAGCGAGTTTAAATGTTTTTGCAAAAATCGTAAATATAATGATCTTAACTGTGTTTTATTAATATTAATAGTCTAACCTGTCATAGGCACTTTAAAGGCAAAGTAACGTTATTTTACAATCTGAGCCTTCTTTCGGTAATAAAACAAGTAGTTTTACTCACCCATAGCATTTTTCTGTCAATTGGAGCAGTATCGCAGAACTTATGTTGAGCCGTTCTGTTCTAGTAATGATCCCGTATCTGTTAACATGGTGCTGTATCATTTGCTCGGGGCATTACTTTGCGGTCTCCAAATAACACAAACTTTAGCACTTTTCAAATCATAGAAGCCCGATGTCTTAATGAAAAATTTCGTTTGAAGCAAAAGTGGCCTGTAATCCGAGATTTAGCCATAGTTTCGAGTAGATGAGGACGCCAGTGCGCATGCGCGGACTGCTCCGGGGACCCAAATAGGAAACGCAAAGCTGAAAACTATGGATAAACCTCGGATTACAGGCCACTTTTGCTTCAAACGAAATTTTTCATTAAAACATCGGGCTTCTATGATTTGAAAAGTGCTAAAGTTTGTGTTATTTGGAGACCGCAAAGTAATGCCCCGAATACAAATGCTAACAAATGCTAACAGAAACGCCACAACGTAACTTTCTTCAAACAGCTCCAAATGACACGAACGTGATATGGGTGAGTCAAATGACTTGTTTTATTACCGAAAGAAGGCTCAGATTGTAAAATAACGTTACTTTTCCTTTAAGCATCCACATTAAACAAAACTGCCACCATGCAAGGGTATCTTAAAAATAATCTTATATTTTATCAATATTATCCATCCCTGTGAATGTATGGTTTTAGCAGCGTTCATAACATGTACATTTTTTTTTTCTTCCCTCTAGCGTTGGGTGAGAGTCTGGATTCAGAGGAGCCGCTACCATGACGACAAGAGGAAGGTGATCCTAGTACAGAGAGCAGTGAAGCGTTGGTTCGATCGGCGCCAAAAAGCTGCTTGTGTCCTCCAACAGGCCGCTCGTAAGCTCCTCCTCCTCAGACGCCAAAAGAGGGTTCACCGAGGCATTGTCAAAGCTCAGGTACCTCCCACTCCTCTGTACCACGAAGCTTATTCACATACCTGAACCTACCCAGCCAGAACCACGCGCTTTGACAAAACTTTGACGAGTGGCTCTGGAGCCATCAGAGGTTGTAATTGAGAGGCGGCTTAACCAAAGGTGACACATGCTTAGTTTGCCTCAAAAACAAACATAGCAGCTTACGCATCATCTCAGGTAAAAGAAATTGCATTTTTTGTTTGGAATGTTACAAGGATTTTCAAGAGATGTCTTCCGCATTTGAGAGACGTGTGGTATAAATGAGCTGTGGTTAGATTTTCACGTTCTATTGTCCAGTTCCAGTCCCTTCTGGATTCAAAAAGAATGTACAAGGGACTGGCTGGTTAGGCAACTTGTTCATCTTATTCCGTATTTGTATTGGGCCAATAACGGAAAATAAGTTCAGTACTGACTAGGGCTGCAACGATTACTCGAGTAAATCGAGTAACTCGAGTACAAAAAATTAAACGATGCCTCGAGGCAAATAATTTGCCTCGAGGCATCGTTTAATTTTCATCACGTGGCAATATATTTCAATTCATGCATCATCGCGGCATTGTCAGACTCCTGTGCTGTTCGGACAGACTGCATCACTGTTTCCATTAACATATAAACTATTTAAACATTTATAAAATCAGGAATGAAAGAGTTCTGTCTTTTAGTGGATCTCTGCTTTTTCGCGAAGCTTCTGACTGCAGCCCGCGTGGAGCCGCGGACACGCGCCGCGAGTGCGCGCAGCTGTTTCGCGAGAGAGAGGAGAGAGAGAGAGAGGAGAGAGAGAGAAAAAAGAGGGAGAGAGAGAGAGGAGAGAGAAAGAGAGGAGAGAGAGAGAAAGAGGAGAGAGAGAGAAAAAAGAGGGAGAGAGAGGAGAGAGAAAGAGAGGAGAGAGAGAGAAAGAGGAGAGAGAGAGAGAGAGGAGAGAGAGAGAGAGAAAGAGAGAGAGAGAGAGATAATTAGATAGAACATGCATCATTTGTACTGTCCAGACATGTTCTGCCTTGTATTGTTTTATATTAATTTATACAGTTTTAAGTTAAGCAGGACAGATATTTATTTTATTCTGTTAATCTTATTATTTTGTGTTAAAAATAAACTGCTAATAATTATTTATTTTCCATGTGTTCTTATCACTCAAATATGCATCTAATTCAATTCAGGTTTAAGTCAAATAGATTAAAAAAAAAAATCCCTTCAAGGAACAATGAAATATACCAAAGCATTTACAGTTTAGGGCTGTCAGTGTTCAACTAGTGTTCAACTATGTGACAGAGGAGTGTCAGTGTAAAGTGGAGCAGATCTCAAGATTTGTACCAGGTATGTGTATGTCACCACTACCTGTTAATAAAATGTGTTTTTTGTGTGCTTTGATTTCAGAATTCAAAATTAAAAAAAAAAAAAAAAAGTATGAATCGTTAGAGTACTCGATTACTCGAAAAAATAATCGACAGAGTACTCGATTCCAAAAATACTCGATAGTTGCAGCTCTAGTACTGACTATAAAGCCTTTTTAAAGCCCTCTCTCCAGAGAATCGGTGCAGTGTGACTTATTGGTGCAGACAAACATTTTACACAAATGAACCAACTTAAAGGAGAATTAACGTTTTTTTACAATCTGAGCCTTATTTCGGTAATAAAACAAGTTGTTTTACTCACCAAAGTGCTATGGGTGAGTAAAACAACTTGTTTTATTACCAAAATAAGGCTCAGATTGTAAAAATCGTTAATTCTCCTCCAAGTCATATTTACTCTGCAAAACTTTTCTCAAATTCACCGTTGGCATGAATGGGATTCTCATTTAACCGGAAGTGCCACCACAAGAAAGCACAGTTTACGAAAAAACCTTTGAACAATTCATCCTGAAGTGTTTGTGCAAAGGATAACGCTGCTGTGAGGTAGAGATGCAGGGCTTTGTGATATTATTAAAGGACCTACTGTATATTATGCTATTTTCTGATCTGTTTACAATGTTTCCTCATCACAAACAGACCTGGTGTTGCTTCATTTCATTCACACGTTTAACACACAAATCTTACAAATCTCTGCGTGTTTAGGTTCTTCTCTCAAGCAGAAAACGCTATACCTTATGATGTCATGTGGTTATACAGGAAGCGCTCCACTGTGTTTTTAAACTTACATACATCTTCACTGGCCAAACCCAGCCCAAGATCTGGAGATTGGTCACGCTTTTCACGGGTTGCCCTCATGACACTGCAAAGGATGAATTGAAGTATAAATAGACAGTATAACTTAACCTCTGCGTCTGTGTACAGGCTCTTTGGAGAGGATACCGCTCCCGCTGTCTGAACGATAACACCAAAGTGGTTAAGCTGAGGCAGCGTTTGAGGAAAGTGACGGCAGGTGTCAGAGAGGAGGACAAACTCTGTAATAAAACCTCCACCGCCCTGGACTACCTGCTACGATACAAGCACTTCTCCTATATACTGGAGGCCCTGAAGAATCTGGGTAGGCTCACACTATCTACTATGGGATTTGAAACGGAAAGAGAGAGATGGGAGGGGGTAGGAGAGCGATAGAGAGAGAGTGCACCGTTTTATGTCCCGTCTTTAACTACATTGCTCTTTCTCTTTGTGCAAATCCAGAGACGGCCACCAGGCTGTCTCCCGAGTGCTGCGAGCGCCTGGTGGAGAGCGGTGCCACAAATGTCATCTTTACTCTGATTCGCTGCTGCAACAGAAGTGTCCCCTGTATGGAAGTCATCACCTACTCCATCCAGATCTTGCTCAACTTATCCAAGGTAACTTGAGACTAATTCAGCAAAAAAAAGTGACTTCAATCTACAATATTTATCAACCCTACTAGGGATGCAAATTATCGATCAATTCATTAATCTATAGTTGACTGACCTTATCGATCGACTTGCGGTTAACTGATAAGCGGCGTTTTTCACCTGAATTTGAGTGTTTCAATAGGGTCTTTAAGAATATAAGCTATAGTATACATAACACTGAGTCATAAATATATCATAGTATTATTATATTGTATTTTCCTCAATTCATTATTCCTTAGTAAAAAGCAGACAAGTGTATTGATGCTGAATAACAAAATACATTGGCTCAGTTGTTGCACTTGCAGCATGGAAATCTTGAAATTAAAAGGAACAGAAGAAATGAAATAACAGAATGTTATTTAGTCTACATATTATGATGAAACCAGTGAATCCAGGCTATTTTTAGGACATTCTCAACATTTATTTTGAACTAAGGCATCAACAATATTTCTCTCCCTTAATCTGTGAAGGTTTACAGTACAAAATATACATTTCACAGGGCCCCTGGACACAGCATAAAACATTACAGGGCCTCAAACCAGAACAATCAAGAAATTATAAAAGTATGTAAGTTACATGCTTTTATAATTTCAAAAATATATGGTTCTAGGTCCAGCTCTACTGTGAGTTGTACTGCAACATCCAGAGAGGAAAGGGTTACATGATGTAACGCTATGGTCTTTCTCGTGAGTGGGTTCGCATCTCGTGTTCACATTCCAGAGTAGCGCCCTCTAACGATTGGTTACAATTAATGCATTTTGTTCGGCCAACGTCTTGATCGACAATTAATTGCAAGGCGATTAATTGTTAACATCCCTAAACCCTACCATATATTAAGATGTGTGAAGAATCCCTCAATCGTCCAGGTAGAATCCATGGCAAAAGGAGAAATTCAGTTTGTCAGCTGGACAAAACTTGGTTGAATATGTTTCGCAGCTCATCCAAGCTACTTCTTCAGTTCTGTGGCGTGCTGGTGGTCACTTCTGGTAGTGAAGTAGTTTTCTGCGATCCACTCTTTTCATTATTTGTAGTTCTTCCAGTGCACTTTTAAAAAAACGTTTTGGTTCGAGACCAATGTTTGCTCCGTGCCGCCATCTCGCAGTGCATCATGACATCAGAAGGGCGACCCAACGAGCATGCGCCAAACAACTGGAATTATTTTTAAGCGGAATAAACATTTACATGATCGAGGACTAAATTAATTCCGAATGAAGTGGGTGGTTTATTCTGATTTTAAAGTTTCATTCCGAATAATCGTTTTTATGAAGAATTAAGTGTTTACGGATTTAATTTTTATTTGGAATGACTTTTAATCGAAATTAAAGCTCTCGTCTAAATGTGCCAATTTTGTCCTTGTGTCCTTTAAATCTCAGATGTAGTTCAGTGATTTCCCTTTTTAATTTGTCTATTCATGAATAAAATCCCGGAAAGTTGTGACACTGCTTTTGAAAGAGGATTAAATTTAAAAAAATAAGGAAGAGAAAGTATAAAAGTGTCGATCTCTGCACAATCAGCTCAAATCTGCAGACGTGGCCAAACTCATCACAGACTGTTGGAGATGACTGAATTTTAACTATAATGCATTTTATTTATATAGTGCTTTTCTTAACACTTAAAGACGCTGTACAAAGAATACAATTAAAAAGAGTATTTATTTAAAAAAAACAAGGTAATGAGATAAAATGTAGGCATGATTAAAGTTTTGATCTTGATTAATTGCCTTGTGCCCCAATAGTTAGAGTTGTGACGGGTTGTGTCGGGAAGGGCATCTGGCCTAAATACTTGTACTATTATAATTTTAAGAAGGAGATGCATGGTTGAGTTGCAAAAATGACATTGTTGTCAATCATGTAGCTCAGTAGTGCTATATAAAGGTCAAAATGAAGCAAAATGGGAGCATGTTGAGAATGCTGTTACCTGCTCACAAACATACCTGGAGATGTTTTGTTTCATTCACACGTTTGAATAATAATTTATTACGGTAGTCTGTCTGCGTCTCCAAAGCTCAAAAATGCTGTTCTACCTTATGTCATGTAGGTGGTACCTTTTAATTCATAAGAGATTGGCATTTCCAAGGCTGAAATGATCCAAATGATTCTAGTGACGGTGTATGGAGTTTAAAAACATAGTGGAGCACTTCCTGTATGACCACATGACATCACAAGGTGGAACGGAGTGTTTTCTGAGCTTAAATGAAGTGAAACATAACAAAACCCCAGGTATGTTTGTGATGATTTTTGAAAAACATGGATCAGAAAATGGTGTAATATGGGCCCTTTTAAATCCTTGTGTTCTTCCGCACAGTACCACAAGACCATCGAGGCGGTGTACAGTGTGGAGAGCTCGGTGGACACTCTGCTGGACCTGCTGCAGAGATACAGAGAGAAGGCCGGGGACAAAGTGGCTGAAAAAGGAGGCAGCATCTTCACCAAAGCCTGTTTCCTCCTGGCTCTGCTCCTACAGGACAAACACCGCACTCTGGTATGGAGAACTTCACTCACAAATGGAATAAAACAAATTTTATTCTTTTCAGTACCGCTTTTTTCCATCAATTTTTTTATTTATTTTATTTTTTTTAAAGGTCCCAGGGCATGAAATTTTCACTTTCTCAGGTTTTTGAACGTTAATGTGAGCTCCCCTACCCTGTCTAGGCCTTCCCCCCATGGTTAAAAGTTGCAAAATGTCTAAACTGAGCATTTGCGATCCTTTTCTGCGTTACAAAAAATCGGAGCTCAAACGGGCGATTTTGAACAAGGCACCTTATTGACATCAGATCGAAAAAAGAAATGCAAATGCAGTTCCACCCCTGTCTGTCTGTACTCAGCGTCTCTGTAAATCACGCCCAGAGAGTTTGGACTGCGAATGCGCTAGGCAATGCGAAATGCGTTTTTTTTTTATTTGCCTGGAGGCACGTCTGAGTGTTTCTAGGCTCGGAAGTCCTTTATCTGAGCCTCTGGACCTTTGAACAGCAGTGGTTTAATTTTATTTTCAAATCTCTCCCCCCGTTCAAAAACAAGGAAATGGATCAGCTGAGGGCTAGAGCAGAGAGCGGAGAGTTTGGCCACGCCCCCACGCTCTACTATAGGCCAGCTCTTTTTTCCTCATTTGCATTCAAGCAACAACGCCCAGAATAAAGTGTTTGAGAGAGATATTTATGACTCTTTCTCATCTTATCTCTGTTTCTCATGCACTGAGTGTTGATTTTGAAGGATTCATTTACATCCATGTAACCAGGGACTGCGGATGGAAATTAGCTTTGTAGCTATACTCTGGTGCAGAACATCTCTGTCTTTGTACATAATGTCTCTGTACATTGTCCCTTCAAATAAAGACTAAACTAAACTACAGTATTAGGGAACCATTAAGGAGCCATATAAAAGCATCAAGAAGTACCATGTCATGGGATCTTTAATAAATGCATATATATATATATATGATTAAATCGGGAACATAATTTTGCTGACTATTGAGTTAAAAGTGCTTTGTGTAATATTAAACAGCTCTACCAGTGGTTTTATTGCTCAAAAATACCTGGATAAACAGGCATTTGTTTATATCATTTTTTTCCTTTTCAAAAACAAGAGCCGTTTAGTCAAATTTCTTCCTTTTAAGTCTGAATTCTGCTCCAAACTACCTGTTTTTACTTACAGCATTGGCTGTAAGCCTCAAGATGATCCTTAACTGTTGGACATGACTATATTTTGGAACTTGATTTATTGCCTTGCCCCAGCCATTATGCCCCACTTTGGGACTGGTTGTGTCAGGAAGGGCATCTACTCTAAATAAATAATAGGCAGCAAAAAGAATTGATGTTTTGCTACCACTTTTTTCTTATTAGAAAAAATGTAGCAAGAGTTCTTTTTACCTCAAACCAGGAAGTAACATTGGAGCACACATAGCCTAGTTGTTATGATGTGACATATGGGGTATTATTAAAAAATGAGCACGCCATAGTAATGATTGACTATTGCTTCCAGGAGGTGATGAAAATGCCCAAAGCCGTCGACAGGCTTCAGAGCATTTACAGACTCACAGCTCGCAAACACAAGATGGACGCCGAAAGAACCGTCACGAAGCAAAAGATGAACGCATCCATAAACGGGAGCTTTTTCATCCAAGCCACGCCACGCAAGAGTCGCCCCGCTCCAAAGTAAGTGCAAAAGAAACTGTAGGAAACAAATTGTCTAAATGGCTCTGATGCCTCAAAGCTTTGGTGTTGTAACCGATAATGAAACTGCAATATTTTGATATACGCAATAAGATTTTTTTTTTGTTTATTTCATTCATAATGTATAAAAAGACATCAACCGTGTCATAACATTACAATAAATGAATGAGAGGGAACAGAAAGGAGTAATCTTGTTATCTGCCCCCTTCCCTTTTCCAGACAATAACACCGATAGTGACTATAAAACGCTTCATCAATACATTCAATTTCAATCACAATTATTAATCAGTTGTAAACAGAAAGCTTCAGTTTTCTTTTTCATACACATTACACTGGATTTTATGTATTTTTAAATGCCATTATTGTACATGATCCTTTGATAGGCAGGATATGTCGTTATCCCAAAGGATCCGAACAGAAGAAGATGTGGCTAATCGCCTACATACACAACACAGACACTGAGCCTAATAACACAGTTCTTGTTCATTGCCTGGTAGCAGCAAATTTATAACGGCCATGAACAACAGACTAAAAAGTTATGTCAGTGACATTTAATGATATTAAATTAAAAATGTGAACAAACCTTGGCGGTAATGAGATGACGACCACCAGCTCCAGGGACGACCCACTGATAGAGACATGTAACCCAGCCAGATACGAAATATTGTAGGCATCCAAACTCTTGTATGCCTTCAGGTCACATCCTGTGTATGGCGATGGGTTACTTGTGACATACGTGTACAAATCATGAGGACCGAAGTCTGGTAACAACGAGGTCTTGGTGTACTTTCTCACGTCCGTAAACAATCCGGGCGGAAACAGGTAGACCTCACTATCTAAACCAGCTATTTTCAGCTTTTCAAAATATCTCTCCCTCTGCTCACCCTGTAAATGTGCCGTCTCGCTGGATAGTGGAGGTGTCATCTCGTTCACTTCGTTTAATCCAAATCTCGAGTGTCCGACTCGTCTTCATCGCATTCAAACACGTTCATACCGCGGTGATGTTCATGTCCAAAATGGCGCTTGCTTTTACGAAGGTCACGTGTTTGGGAAGCGTCAATAATGACTGTTGGTGATCATTCTCAAAGCCCTTTTCTGTAAAATAAATAATGGCTGTAGGTAAGTTTTACATGTTGACCCTCAAATTTCACTTTATTTAAAGTGGACCTATTCATGTTATGGTAGTTTCCCCTTCCCATTTACCCTCTCGAAGTTGTATTTGGAGTGATTCGTGCATGTTTCAGTCATCTTTAACCTTGTAATGTTATTTGAGACTTGTTTTAACAGCATAAATCAGCTCACCTGTTGTAGTTCCAACGTCCAAGTCCGTTTTTTTCTGGCCAGATGCTCCAAAGTATCACTATTTTTAGACTTGGACAAACTTTTTTGAACTGCAAGGGAAAATACTTGGGTACAGTAGCTCAGTCATCAATATATAACAGAGGGTAACAAAAAATAGATGGCAAGAGACCGATGTCGAATGAGACATAATTATAAAAAAATAAATGTATATGTACAAATTGGAATAAAATAGAATGCATGTTTAAACGTGTCTGTTGTTGTTTTTAGGTTTGCGCCGGAGTGGGTTCTCAGAAAAGACAAACTCGGAGACATAGTGGATCCTCTGAGGGCCATTCAGAT